>DWLS01000996.1:0-24666 GCA_018246255.1 Pachliopta kotzebuea | reverse complement strand
TTGTGAAAATCCTTATGTACTTTCTTTTTTTGTAACTCTGTGATAGTGCACAATAAAGTATATTTGTATTTGTATATGTATATTTGCATCATTAATTGCAATAAGAACGTTTAAGAATAAGCTCGTGGTTAACCGTAATAAATGTTACAAATGTCAACAATATCTCAAGGACCTTAAAGGGATAACCATACAGTGAGAGTTAAGGTTTTACAATATTTTGTAACGCGTATTTATGTAAAGCATTAGTTGTATATAAAAACTGAAACCCTTGAAATAAATGGTAGTACTCTCTGCACATCCATACGGGAGATAAGTCCCCAGTTTGTATTTATGTAAAAACTCGGTCCACCAGGTCACTCAACATGACACACTTTATATTATTTTTTAATACTAGTTTTATAATCAATGAAATGCTTGTATATACTACAAATCGATACAATTTACACCTATATTACAGTTAAAGTAACGATTACATATGTTTTACTTTTCTTTAACTAGAATAGTTTAAGAATATCGTAAATTTATTTCAATTGTTGAAACTTATGTATTTCATTTCGGAAAGGTATATGGTAAACCCCAAAATCCTCTTAACACTTATTGTCTCTTTCCTTTAATTTTAGACTTTCCGGCAATCATCATTATTTTGCTCTCTAAATGTGTTAAATCGTATGCTTCCTTGTTTCTATCGTTTACTTTCATACTTTTAAAGATATCGATCAAACTTTCACGCGCCAGTGTAGCGAAATACTATCACTCCAATGTTTCCATTATATTGTTCTCTAAGTTATATTATTAGAGCGGTGTAAATATAAACAAATGTGTTGCTTACAGTTATGCTGCAAATGATGTAAATATAGTTGTATATAATATATTCACAATAGCATCGCGAACGTCCTCCATTTGTCGTATTATAATATGTAATGTATTCAAACTGTATAATGTCTATGAAGGATGTGTAATGAAGACATCATTGTTGTTTTATTGGTACGTATATCATTTATTATTTGTTTACATCCTTTGTACCGCTATCTTGTTAAAGATCGATTAAGAGATGAAGTTTACTACTTTACACAGTGCAGAATAACTGAAAGTTAAATGCTTCTTCAAGTCTAGACTTTCTCTTATCTTCTTAGTAGGCGTTAATTAAGGTTAGCCAATCTGCTTGACAAAAAGATGTACTTATTACTAAACAAGGTAGATGTTATTTTTTAAATAAGCGATGAAAGAGTCACAAACTATTGGCATCATTCCAATCAGTACCGAGCATCTGAAGATTTTTTCTCCTTTGTCAATTCAATACCTATTAAGTCGTTATTAGTTGGACTACAGTAGGTTTTTATCCTTGATGGAAATAATTAAATACTTCCCGTAGCGATTGGATAATAATGACTGTTCACTTAAAGTAATTGCGTTCTGTATTAAAGGAAATATTTTTAAATGTGTTTAACATTTAAAGTTTCAATTATCTTTCGGTAATAGCTGAAGCGTTAATTGAGAGTGTAACGAAACTACAATATACTACATTAAAAATTCCTAGTGAAAAAACATTCTAATCAGTTGTCCAGTAACTTCTTTAGCCAAAGCTTCTACTGGAATTGGGTATTTCATATCAATATCAATGCAAGCACCAAGTTTACTACAAATTCAAACGTCACCAAATGGTGCCTACTAAAGTGTCTCATAAAAAGGACGTTATTCCAAGTACGTAATTTTTTGTTTATGAAGCGAAGCACCTTGTATATCAATGAAAGTAGGCATGAATCCACCACTATTAATATCGTGAACGAACTCTTAGCCAGGACAAGCCTAGGCAATGATAAACTATAATTCATGTTAAAGTTAGCAGTATTAGTTTTTTTATAAATAAGTTATTGATGACGTGGGAAGAAATGAAGGTAATGTTTTAGAAATACTAAAGGATGTTGTATCTATTTATTTATTATTTATCTACAATAAGCTATAATACTTACCTCCAATATCAGGTGGTGTTAAATGACAATGAAACTAAAGATAGTGCAGCGTTTCCTATAATAGTTTAGCTGCCATGTGTGTATATGTTACTATTAGCTGATAGCAATATAATGTTTCCAGCCAGGCAGGTTAGTATATTGTAGCACTAACCAAACTATATCATGTGACTTAGCCATTACGCCACGTAGGTAGTTTCTGCTCATAATAATCTCATGTATGGTGTACATACTCCAATACCCGTTCACGCAATATTTATCGTCTCCCAACGTCACACATAAACACACAATCAGCATACATAAGTAGACGCCTCGTTTGTTATTAAATTAATATGCACGCCAGTGTTTCCCACGTTGTATACCTTCTAAACATAAGAGATTCCGCATTTGTCCGGACCACTAGATGAATAGTACGCGTTAATTGAAACATTAGTGCTTCCCACGTAAATATTATAAAGTCGGCTACTCCCACGGCAAGTCACAGTCTTTGTGTTGTGTATATTCACTGATGCTAAGTTTGTTGCCGGATAGCCCTGTAGTCTCGGCTATCAAGAATAGGACTAACGTAAGCCCTGCCTGTTTTAGTTGGCGACTGAAAGGGTTTTCGGGTTCATTGGCTCTGACGGTGAGGACCCTCACTACCCATTGAGTGAGCCCTGGCTGGATGACAAGTACGAAGTGGTCTCGTATTTTGTCGTAGCATACTGTTTTTTATGCTGGGGAGGGCAACAGCTCTCCCGGGGATGTGCTTAGCAACAGTGCAAGGAGGCACCGGTGAGTTCCGTAGGAGACACCGGCGCCTTCCTTCCACAATGCAACGAGGATGACCGCCGAGGGGGTTTTATTGGATATAAATCCCTCATAACCCTGTCTTCCCCCTAGAAGCAGGATATCTTTTGAAGATTTCTCCGCGACAAAAAAAAAGTTTGTTGCCGGAGACCATATAGGCAGTACCACCGTAGCTCATATTTCTACCACCAAACGGTAGTGCTAAGACATTACTGTTTATCTGTTTGAAGGCCCGGTCGCAGGAAACCGCTGGATGCAGATAACGCAGAACCGATCGGAGTGGAGATCTTTGGGGGAGACCTATGTCAAGCAGTGGACGTTTATTGGCTAATGATGATGATATAAGCTAGTGAAATTACTTAAGTAACGAGTCTTAAAATATCTTAAGGCAACAAGCGCAGTGCGGTGTTGTGTATCCCATCTTGATCGACGCCACGTTCTTATGGACAAGCATATCACTTACCATTAGGTGAACGCCTTGTTTGTTTCGTTGCCTCGTCAAATAAAACTGAAGTTAAAGTAATATGCCATACTGATAAAATGCTTTTTCATTGTATTTGTGCTTTATAAAAATTTTGAATTTTTGATCGTTTACCTTGAGCTTTTGTAGCAATTGGATTTGTTTAATCTACTAATTTACAATTATATAGATGAAAAAGTAACTTAAACTTCAAAATGCATTAACTGCGACGAAGGTCAACATCTCAGTTTGTATTTTAATGGTGTGTTGTATAATCTTGAAGCGACCTCGGGAGTTGTCAAAGGAAGTGTACAGAGCCGTTTCCGTGGGGAAATACTCCGCCCGCGGTGACGCACTAACCGCATCTTGGCAACTAATGAAATATTTTTCTTCGTTTAAAATCGATATCACTCTTTATTAGTTAACAAGATTTTACCTTAACGTAAACTGTATTTCACAGCATTAAAACATTTCATTATATAATACGATAATGTATTGTGTATTCCTAAATTTATCAAGCACTAAGTTTACTACATTGTGTTATTACTACAGCAGGTTAGGCAATAAAAGTGAAACATGTGTTTTTCTTCTTTTCTCTGGTATCATTGAATACTAATGCTATCTTATTATCTACCAACACAATAAATACATAAACATACACATTTGTATACATAATCATATTTACTTGTTCTTGTTTCTTTTGTTTGCTATAGTAAATATCGTTAGACACTATTTCATAAACTTATTTCTTACTGTTTTACTTTTTATTAATTCATGTAAACTATCTGTATTTTTCCTTAACCCATGTAGTTGCACAAATTCATAACGTAACTTCCTATGAATGAGTCATTCGGTTAGCAAGTGAGCAACCGTTTTCTTCGCAGCTTGATCACATTACATACACACGATGGGCTCTCTCGACAGTACAAATGGTTCAAGTACCGGGAGAATCCGCTGAGGTATGTTTATTAAAATTCAAGATTAAAAAGAAATGAGTTGTTCTATGGTTTAGTCCGCTTATTTACCAATTACAGTACAAGTTTTCGTATATTCTCTACGCTCTTCCTTTTCTTTAAAAAAACGTCAGTGTCTTTAGAATTTTAATTATTATATGGTACACGTGAGCAGGAAACTTGCATAACTTTGGTTTACGTCTCGGAATTCTCATTACAATTTAACATTGTAAGTAGTTACGGTTTGAGGCCACTTTTAAATGTATAATCTCGCCTTACGTTGTATGCACTAGAAGCTTGCGCCTGTTTTGAATGAAGTCCTTAAGAAAATGTGTCAAGAGTGCATAATCAACGGCATGTTGTTAGCATATCGCCTGCATTATACAGAGGACTAAACAGCGACGTTTCATTATTTTTCTTTTAAAATAAAAACAAAACTCTTTTTACATTGGGAGTAGAGAAATGAAAAAAATATTGTTCATGTATCTAGCTGAGAACTGAGATCAATTAATAATTTTTATCTGGCCTGAACTACTTTTTGGGATCAGTAGTTGTCAGCGGTATTTCCGAACCAATACGAACCATACAACCTTCAAGAAAAAAGCGTACCAATTCTTCCTTCCTATCTATGGACGTCAGTAATCATATCATCGGTACTGTTCGCTCGTTTGACCACTTTCTCTTTAAAAAAATATCTTGAATAACCTCTCTTGATATAAGATAAATCTCTGTAAGGTACACAATAAGCTGAGTTTTCAACCCTGTAACTGAGCTTCCATTAGCCAACAATTCCTAAGAAGCAATTAAAACCGCTTGGCTAGTTTTATTCTTCGAATGCTCTGTAATTTTACCTACATGCGAGCCGGTTTCCCCGTAGTTTGCAGAGCTATTATTACATAGATGTGTATGTTTTCCATGCCTTACTTGATTTCTTGGATTGTTCCCGCATGATAACTTTATAGTATCAATTATATGCCCTTTTTATAATCGCCGAGTCCATGGGTCGAGCTAGATGTTCACTTGATGATAAGTGATACGTTTGCCTATAATGACGTAGCTCTAATTATTATAGTATGCCTAATAGGTTGCGCTTATCACTTTGAGACATAAGAGGTTAGGTCTCATTAATTCAGTACTTTCAGTAGCTTATAGCACCTTTCAAACCGGAACACAGTAAAATTTTCACAATACTGTTTGTCATCCGCAGTATGAACTGCGGTGATAACTACCTAGACAATCCCAGGCAATAGAGACCTGTAGCCAGTAAAAAATACCAAAGTGAAATATATCATTTCATCAACATCCATTTTTTAAACCTAGCAGAATATCAACTGCCATTATTTCATTTTCATTCAATGTAAGTATCCTTTTTATTGCTAATAGTAAATAGCAGAAAGTACCATTTTTAAAAGCAGCGTAATTTTTATATAAAACAGTAAACATTAGTAGTACTGAATCCTATTGTATAGTAGTATATCGCCAGAAACTATCACCTTTTTTTTAATACATATATTATGATTCATAACTTGTATACATTAAGAGAAGTGTATACAAGAGCTTTTTTAAGCAACAGGGTCGATGACCAAATCATTTCACTTGGTCAATTTAGTTTCGTTTTTTATTTAAGTCCGTAACTAATCTTTTAGGTTTTCCCCTCAGCCGCTTCGTATCGCCGTTACCTTTTGATACGAGCTTTGGCGAAAAAGTTCTTCAATTAATTTGTATTAAATTAAATTTGTGCCTTAATTTATTAACTTTAAGTATTAATTTACTTTAACTATGAAGCTTTAAATTCATTTATTTACTTTATCGTTTTAATGACTCTTGAGTAGAAGAATCCTGAAAAGAGGATTATTAGAATTTACTAAATATCATAAATTAATTGAACAATTTTGTTATTGAACCGTTGCTTATGTACTAAAATCTGTATAATAATTTAGAGATTTTTTTAAGTTATGGTTGTAATGTTTAAAATGTTTTAATGTTATGTGTGAAAATTTCATTATGAAAATTTCACGACCGGGAACTTCTTTAATTTTACAATGCAAGAAGTTCATAGTATGGTAACGTTTGATCAGCAAATACAAAACTCTATAAATACACCAACTCGACAAACAACGCACTTTGACAACGTTATTTAAGTTATGCAATAGTCATACACCGTTTGACTTCTCAATATTGCGTAGCGAAACGGATACCTCATTTTTCATTGCCTTTAAACAATTGGTAAACAAATTATCAATACAAAGCCCTCGTAAAGTCTCGAAAGACTTTCCACACCGATCCCCGCTAAGAATTTGTTCTAAAATAATAAGAAACTTTAGAAGGTTTAAAAAAGAATTTCAATAGGAGCTTTATTTAACTCCTTGTTTACATAAAATAAAAGGGCGTGACACAAAGAGCCCTAAAGACATCGACCCCATTTGTGCAATACGGGGTACATTCTGGGAAAAGCATTTTTATTGCCTTTATTCATATCGACAAAAGGCTTAAGCGTTATTTACGTGTACGGTGACGAAATAACGGACGGCGTCGTTAATAATGTTGCCATCTCAAAGCGTAGAATATTTCACATTAGACATGTTAACAGATGGAAACGTTTGTTCAAAGGGTCATTTTAAATTACTTTGATGTAGCGGGACTAGATATTTTTATTAACATTTTATTCAACTGAGCTAATGTTAAAATTTCTAATGTTTTTTTTTATTCAACCAGAACAACAAGGCGTTCACCTGATGGTAAGATATATGCTTGCTTGGAACAATGTGACGAAGGTTAAGATGGTATACATTGCACAACTTTGCTCACGTCGTTTTTAGACATAAGATGTTGTCTCTTTACCCCTGTAATATCACAAGCATACAGTAATTAAAACACATGAATGTTAGCACATTACTATTTAGCGGTAGAAATAGGAGCTGCGGTGGTACATACTGACACGTTATAACGAATCGCAAAACAATTTTAGAATTAGGTTCGATATATATTTTATTTCTTCAAATAAAGTAAAAAAAAAAATTATAAATATTATTGTACAGTTTGCATTGGTAATCGTGAAATCCTCAACGCAGTTCACTTGATCGCTCCTAACCGAAGCGTGAAACCCAAACTCAATTGTGCACAATTCGTAACACCGAGCGACGTTCCCACCATCAGCGGACCACACACACAGATCCACTTCCAATGGAAGAAATTAAGATGAGGAAATAACTTACAGATTCTCTAAAAATTTTTTTTTACTAGAATTATACTTTTTAAAAACGACGAGACATGAAGTCGGTTTACTGATCACTGACAATGTGATATATGTTTGCATAGTAACTTAATTGACTATAACTGGAATACTACAATTAAAAGAAAGAGGAATTATATTAAAGCTGTTTTGTTTTTTGGCAATGTGGCAAAGCTTTGTAAGTGTTTATATGGTGGCTATCTTGTTAAATTTAACATTTATTCTTAACTGAATCTTGTAGACGTTCTGAAGCCGAAGTGGATTTTGTATATCTATTACATTTTGAAAATAGATATATTTGTGATATTAAAGAATTGGTAATTTTTACTCTTTACTATTTAAAATGGGGCTTATGTCTTTTTCTAATATTTGAAGTAAAAAATAGTAGAAATGAATAACAAGGTGTCACTAATATCCGTCCAATCCTTTTTTGTATTTCCATACAGTTTTCTGCTTATTAACAATAAGTACGATAACTTTGTGTTATAGGTATTTTTAAATTATAATTTATTTCCGTCCTACACAACGACCAAAATGAAACCGGAAACCTATGGAACATAACAAACGTCTCGTTTGATCTGAGAAGGCGCGTCATATCCTTTATATTTGTTGGCAAACTGTAAAACCGCTACGAATTACATCACTCTCTATTGATGAAATTATTGAACAATTTTTATTTCATCTTTTTTTTTAATTCCTTCGTTTTCCTGATATTATTAATCAGAGCTTTTTAAACATTTATTTACATCATTCAATACTTATACTATATTATCATATACCATTACAAAACCTCTACATACACATATGTGTACATACATTTACATGTTCTTATTTCTTAAGATACCATTTATTTTCAAAATATACTAATTTGTTTAACTCATTATGATGTAAACATTTTTTAAAGGGAGATGAGCCTAGTAGATAGTCGATAGGTCTCTTCTATTGTATACTACTAGCTGCTGCCATACATATATATGTAACACAATTATATGGCTAAATTATATATTTAACCAACATTATTATAAACTTTTTCAGAACATATAATGTTTCATATGATATAGTGAAAATAAATTTCTCACTCATTCTTAATTGTAAACTGTTTCGAAGATTAGCAGTCTTAAACATCTTTTACCTTCGGTTTATTTATCAAGGATTTTTTGTAAGTGAAGATACACAATATATGTGTATCTTGACTTAATTTTAGACTGTCTCTATAGTGCAAAGGCTAATCGTTTGAATACTGTTTGAAGGTCTACTAGTTTTATTTTAGTGCGACATTTTGTTTAGCTTCCTTGGTAGTTAAGTTATACTCCCTCAGACCCGCCGGACTTCTTACCTCCTTACATTGTAGATCTTACAGTATTAATGTGTTCTGGCTGTCAACATGTGAAAGCCAACCACCATCCACATCCTTTCTGTAATGGTCAAATCATCAAACAGATTTTTTATTTACAGTGGGATGTAGGTCCATTATAGATAAAAACGGCCGTTATTCATGAAACAGACATAAATATATCAATGAGATGTACTATGACGTAAACACGTTGCGATTTTGGCATATAAATCGCGACCCGTATACATTGCAGATGTATTATTTTTTAATATAACCCACGTGTTCCGTGAACATGGGGACAGTCGCTTCCTTTTCCGAGAAATGAGAGGAAATACATTCGGAGATGTAAATTAATTCTTTTGTTCTGCAATTTTTTTAATTGAACAATATAAATTTCTTACGTAAACTGAAATGTTAAAGAAGTGGTGAATCATTGCCTTGTGCGAGAAGGCTCCGTATCTTTGCAGTGTTACCAATATATATAAATAAGTACAAATAATTCAATGGCAGTTTAGTTTATTGTATATAATAAAGACACATTTTTTTTACTTTGTAAATAAACATTTATATAAAAATGTAACAGGAAAAATGTACGTATAATTGAATTGCATAGTTTTTAATCTTTTAGTTGCTTTTGAATATAAACAGGTTGCCGTCAGTTGGTAAAGTAATGAATAAATAAAATCATATCCAGTGAAATTTCAACGGACTTTTCATCGCAGCCGGCCGGCGCAGACGACCGACTAAATAACCTCTCAACTGCCTAGACTCAAATAGAACATAACGAATTGACGGCACCAGCCGTGTTGATGCGATGACGCTCGCTCGCCTTTTATATTATAGACAAGTCTCAATTAATTAATTCGTTAAGAAAAATATTTAAGAATCAACCACTCTGTCTAAGAGCTTGACTAAAGCAAGATAGAAACAATAATTCATTTATTGTATGCCAAAAGTATACCTCCCGTTCGCAAAGGAAAGGCCTCGGAATATTTTTTCTTTAATGTTTTACACACTTACATGCTGCTCGAGAATCACAACGCCTTTTATTTCCACACAACATTATCATTCAAATACTAATGTACACTATAATAATCATTACTTATTAATGTAAATTACATTTGATTTTTTAATTTGTGAACTGGCAAGTTTGCGACAGTTTGTGGAATTATATTATAGATACAACGAGCCCCATAAAGGTTCCTCTAATTTAGTGTAAACGAAAATCGTCGTTAGTTTGTCTTTATTTCTAGTATTTCTATATATTCGTCTAGAATAAATATTGATATTTAAATGGATATACAGAGTTTGAATATCTTCGTATCCGTCTTTTGCGACGTACACAGCTCATCTGAGCTGGACATGCGGACCACGGGGTCCACGGCCTATTAATCTAATCTTAGGATTATATTAGGTTAGCCTAATGTAGCTACTGCTCCTTAGAGTGTAGCTATCCGGCGGCAAATTAGATTGTAGACAGCGCGAACTGCCCTATATCAGTTTCCTTACGAACTTTTACTTTTAAAACGTTCAAACTCATTTGGAAAAAAACTTACGCATTATATCGTATAGTGTAATATTCCTCCGCAATTACAACTGAGCATTCATGGCCAAAATAATTGAACAGTCTTAATTATCGGAATGAACATAATAAATCTCTAAATTAGTTTTGTCCAAACACGCAAATACACGTAAACAATATGACCAAATTGAAATTGCGGTTTCACATTGAATTATGATAAACGAATGGCAATATTTGTATTAGACTGCATAATAAAGGCCTAATTAATTTTGACAATATTGACAATATTTCGACTTGCAACTAGTTCTGCCAATCACTAATTCTGATTTTAATATTATTGTAACCCACTAAACTTTTATAAAAAAGTTGGAGTTATTATAAAACACCTAACCAAAAAAGTTTATATGTGTAGTCAAAATATATCTTCTATTTGTAATTATGGAGTGATAGACATTTTTTTTAATACAAATTAATTTAAAACAAAACTTTTGAGTGCTCCTTAAATACTTTTGCGACTTTCTATAGTCGATTCTGCAGTTGATTGTTGCCGATATCATCAGTTTTAATTAAAAATAGCACTATATATCAACATGGCTTTACATCTTCCAATAGACCATATAAATATTGTGTCATTACTAAAAATACATGTTATTTGTTTTCAAAAATAATTTTAATTTACAGCACTAGGAATTTCTGTAGAGAAAAATCTTATTTTAAATTTTTTTCTTCTACCTTTTATTTATTTCAGGCCATAATTAATTGGTTAATTAGTATTAATATTCAGTCGCTTATCCTTGATAAAGAACCTTCGTGAAGGTTTTTAAAGTTTTTTTTTCAATGCTTCGCCGCGTCATCGTAGGGCGTCGACCTTTCGGGTCGTTGATATTGGAGTCCATATCACGTGGCACTTGGAGTTCGGGCCCTGAAAGCCATGGGGCGGAAGCCTTATCTATAACGAGAAACAAATTTAGATGTTCACCCCTTAATGGGCTTGTTTCTATATGTCGCCGAATGAACTACACCGTGGCGGGTAATTTTATAGTTTTGTCCAAGGGGATTTACAGGAGTTTTTTCCAAATCTGGCTTTCACCATGTCCATATTGTCAATCAGCCGTCACAACAGCAATAAAACGATCCAGCAGTCAAAATATGATGAGAGTTAAAATATTTTGGGCAAGCGCGCTTCACCGTACTAGTGACTATATGAAATCTAGGTTAAGTGTTAGCCCATTGTAAATACTTAAAATAACTATAAAACAACAGTTAATATTTTGTATATTTATAATATACAAAATAAGGTTTGATACTATTGATTACGATCGGCTAAAATGATAATAACAAAAACCCTTAACTTGTAATCATTACGAAATTGTACAAGCAAAGGCTTATATTTATTAGTAGTAATTCCGCGAAAAAACTTATCGAAAAAAATCCAATGTTCCGTCGGCAATTACAATAGTAAGAATTGCATTTTGCAATTTAAAACACATGTGCTACGTACCCGTACCCGTATGCGGTTTCCATATTACAAATGTTGCGGGATAACCACGTCAGCGCTTTTCTAATGCGGATAACTCCTGGAAAGTTTTTATCAACACCCGTGCGACCGCGGCGCACAGGAAAACCTTTGTTTTTCCGCCTTCGCATATATTTTACTCGCTTTTATCATTTTTTAAACAAGCTATTTTCTTTTTCATACTTTTTCTCTGTGAAATCCACAAAGATGTTCAGCCAACTGTTGCTCTTTTAAAAACGGTTTTAAATATATTCTTTAAGTTTTCATTGGACGGTCTTTATGGCTTGAATTTATAATTAACTTCATTAGAACTGTATACTCAACGTTGTTTGAAAGTGCGTAGACAGTTAAAGTCAATAGAGTATCGACCGGGAATCAACTAGGTACTAACCACTAAGGCATCGTGTAGAGGAGTATGTTTGCACGAGCACTCAGTATGTAAACACACATTAGGCTCTTACCTAAAACTGTATGCACTTGTACGTGGGCATAATGAAAACGGTTTATTCAATATTACCGCTAAGTTATAGAACATCAGTTTACTGATAATCAAATTATCAGAAACTTATTAAAAAGTTAAATTTATATTAACTTGTTAAAGTTGAATATTCCCATTTCGTTTAAGCTATCTTCTTAACCAAATTAGGTGAAAAAACTCAAAAATGGACTGTAGCTTAGTGTAATAAAGTATGAGGACTATTCCAACTAAAGATTTATGAACTGGATCTACGAACATTGTTACCGGTTAATGAAACTCTACTATAAATTGTAATATAGTCGTATTCATCGTCAATGAGTATCAGTATTTTAACCTGAAATAAAGGCTTTTAATACTGCTGATTGTCTTTTTTGATTTATCAAGTTCTTTATAACCGATAATGAAATAACAAGTTTAAAATCACTAACAATACCAATGATTTTGTAATTAATCATTCCAAGTGACTTTGTCAAGTTATCACTTATAAGGATCTTGATCCCCAGTTAGTGCCTCACGAAATTGTAGAAATCATTCTCTACGGGTTAGTGTCTATACATTGGCTATTATCAAAGCATTGATGCAAACATACATTGTTATGTCAATAATGAATCGTAAATACGAATATACTTAGGAATTTTGAATAAACATTTATTTTGTTCAACAGTTGTAAAATATTGAGGATTTGTATGGACATGGTATTTACTTATAATAGTTTCTTGGGAAGCTCGTAATGGTTTAGATATTAAAAAGTTTTTTAATGGTTCAACGATGAAGGAACTTTGGTTCGGAGAAGACGTTCCTAGTGGTCGCACCAATATAAACATAAACAATTCACTTAATGTTCCAACTGCAAGGAGCAAATTGGTGAAAGTTCTGTTTACTTAAACGTTTCCTTTACTGGAAACTTGAGCTCGATAGGGATTTAACTAGCGCCTCTTCTATGTCATATAATGTATAATTTCATGTTTATATACCCGCACATAACAATCGTTAGGTTATTTTCCTATCTGATTTATCTGGTTAAATACCATAGCAGTCCGCGTTCACCGAATTCACAATCACTATTGCATAAACTGTTTCATACAATGTTCAACATAGGAATGAGTAAACTTTACAGTGTATCGAATCCCTGTTTGTCCACTTGATTAACGGATTTTTTATTCAATTTATTTAATTTTTGGCTTTTTGGTTATTTCTAATATTCTATCTTTTGTTTCCAGGTCTCGATAACCGGATAGCTAACTCGCGGAGTTCAGTCTCACCGTAAGTATTTACTGCTTAATTATATCAATTATTATCTTAAACTGTACTATCAACTTTCATATGCTTTAACAAATAAAATATACAGATAAATAGACTAATAATGAAAAAAGAAACTAACTGCAGAATCATCCTGTACAAGCTCCTTTATATATATATATATATGACATGAATTGAAATTTAATTTTATGTGTTCGTTGTGTTTCTAGACACCAGTTGAATGTCCGTGGTTGTAGTGAGGTAGTGAATAAGGATCTAGGTCTATCGGAGAGTGATGATGAGGTCGCCGCCACTACCACCAGGCTCGAACCGTAAGTTTATTACGCTTGTTTGTTTAACGAAAGCATTACGCATGACTGAGCTAAGACTGTACTGTGCTAAGTATAGGATGCAATGTTGATGCGCACAGCACTAGAGGACCGTGGGTTGATGATGAGGGGTTATAAAAATTGTTTATAAAAAAGTAAAACAAAAGCACACTTTAAATTAAAAGAATTCAACTAAACGACTATTAGAATTTTTGAAAAGAAGTGTTAAAGAACTCTTTTGCCTCATTATCTTTACACGTACATATAACAAATTGCTAATTATTTTTTCAACAAATTATCGCGGAAAAGCATTATAGAGGCGGTATTCAATGACACTTAACGATTACACTTGACTTATATATATACATGAACAATAACAATCAACAGTGTAGTGATAAATATATATTGTATATGGGTCCAATGTTTTACTGCGCTTGCCATTTAAAATCCCTATAATATTGGCAATTTAGAAAACAAAGGTGTCAAAAACCATCTTCTTGACGATTATGTAATACACAAAATCATTGTAGGAAATAATAGCTTCTTATTATATTTTGAACAATTTTTTAATTTTTAAATTTGTGTATAAATCTTACAATTATATGTCACACTATTTACAAAGCAGTGTATGGTCTGATAGTTTCCTCAACCGGATCAATAACATTTTTGACAACCTTTCTGTAATTGTTAATTTTTATAATATATAAGTATAATGAAACTCCTTAATCAAAATCAGTTTTAGTTATGTAAGAAAAATATTCATTTACTAACTTAATACATGTACATAATTATAGTGATGTTAATAATTTATTTAAGACCAATATTTCACAAGAGAATGTTTCATCAAAAAAAAATTAAACAGTGTTAATAAAGGTAATCTGTAGACGAAAAATTCAATTGTGTATATACAAACAATTACCTACAATAAAGTGAAATCCAAAAAAACACTGAAACTTTTTTCGATAACAAGAATTATTAACAGCGCAATCTAAACTTATTTTTTTGTGTCTTTTAAACTTGACTGTGTATTATTACAAATTTTGCATGTGCGACTTGAATTATTGCCTATCCGCTGTTAAGGGTGCGAATGGCTTGGCGCGCGAGCACGTGTCCTACAGCACGTGCAACCGTTTAATAGTAAACGTTTCAACGTATATTGTTCTTTATGACTATATTTATCACGACACGTGTAACAGCTAATTTAGAAACATTTCTATTGAAATCAACTTATAATAAAATAGTTAAAATAATTATAATACAATTTTTTTTTTATTTTCAAAAACTAGATATAGAGAAGGTACCCAGGATGTAAAGAGTACGTATAGCGTGTGAGATTGATATGCATGATGCCCCCTAGGAATACTTCCCAAATAGAAAATAAAATGTAACAAAAAATGGCACCCAAGACATGAATTTGTAGGACAAGAATAAAGAGCGTTTTCAAGAATTAATTTTCGAAAAGGCTATAGTTTTGAGCCTGAAAGTTTATATTCACTCTCTCATAATGTTTAGCGCTTTTTGTGACCGTATGTTACTTGTACAATACCGACTTCAGAGACTAAGAATTGAACTAATTCTGGTACTACATGTAGTATTTTTATGCTTAAATTAGATTCCATTTGCATCAGCCTGTTTTTACTATTATTATGTGCGAGACCATAATTCCGGCCAAAAGTGTTAAGTCGAACACCGCAAGATTTTATCCAGTCAAGGTCCGATGTAACATTTTTGTTGGCCACCCAATGGACTGATATACCATGAAGATTTCCCCAAAATAATGTTCTGTTAATGTTAAACAATTATCAAGACTACACTTAAGACTTATTTTGTCTTATGAAGATACTAAATACCTTTAAAACACTTGCTTACATAATTTTTTTTTCATCGTTTTTCTCGCCGAACACTCGTGTGGTGCTTCAAGGTCAACGCGATATGTAAATGACTGTGCGAATGTAATAAATACAAGTAATTAAAATCTAAAATTATTTCTCGTGTTTTTATCATATAACTTGTATGTTTAAGTTTTTTACCATGTGTAAATAAATATCCTTTTATCTATAAGCCAATATATATAAATTAGCTCTCTTAGCTAACTATTTTAATAATTGATTTTAAGGCGCAATTGGTAAATTCATCATCCTTTATGCCGATCTGCCGCCATTGCGAAACTTTGTAACACTTGCGCATTTGCAATCTGAGCGTTATGGTTAACAAGTAAACTGTAAGCAATACTTCACTGTAAGTTGTAATGTTTGCAGCATCCTCTCACCGATCGGCTCCGGCGGAAGTCCGAGCTCCGGCAGTGAGTCCTCCCCCTCCGACTCTGAGTCGGAGTCCTCCTCCGCCGAGTCGACGGCCGCGTCGACACCCGCGCCGGCCGCGTCCGCGCAACCTGCGGAGCGCGCCTCCTGGAGCTTGAGCAACTTCGCGCCGCCCGCCGCACACCCGCCGGAGCATGTCAGCTACGACGCGGCCAAGGAGCTGAGACATGTCCTCGCAGATGCAAAGGGAAAGCCGGTCAGTATTTGTACATTGTCTATTAACTAGTAATTATATGTTACTGGTCAATATTTGTAAAGGATACACCGTTCAGGATCTCTATTTATTTTTATAATGCTGAGTTCGTATCGTTAAATTAATTTTTTACAAAAATTCACACTACGACTTTTAGAAACCGAAAAAACTGAAAGTTTTGCATGAAGTTTACAGCAGCGTAACGAGTTATTTTTTATTTGCCTGCCCTGGAAAAAAGTTTTTAAATATTTTTGAAAACTGTAATGGGATTAACTGCAAGATAAGCTTTTTCTATTAAAAAATAGAATCAAACTCGAAATATTTACTTTTAGCTTCAACTTTTTTCTCGACAGAACTGTCGAGATGCATGCGATTTTTACTTAATAACAAATAATACTCCTGCTAATATTCATTTGGTATAACTTGGGTTGGTAAACTAGCTTTGAGATAGGAGATATAAGCTCTTTCAACTACAGTAATTTGAATAGCTATAACGACTCTCAAACAGAAACATAGAGATGCTTGCAAATGACTTGTTGGCAAAAATAGAGGTTGAGCTGTACCTGGAGAAAATCGTGAATCGTCAAAATCTATCTATTTTATTAAAAGTAGTGTGTACGCGTCGTATTAAGAACTGCCTCTTTCCCGTTGGTAAATAAGCATACCGGAAGGGTCCAAGTCTCTAAACAAAACAACTTCTTTAACAAAAAAATTATGGGCGATTGTTTATCGTATAATTTGATGACTTCGCCTTTCTCAAGTGTCTGATTGCGAACGACGATCAATTCTCCGTAAAAGGCAAATGAGTAAGCATTTTTCGATGTTTGTCGCCAACGTTCCCACAGTCGGGATTAGGTTACACGCAACCAAATCGCAGTTTGTAATTTTTTACAGTACCTGTAAGTCATTCCGTCGATATGGAGCGAAACTCTCACAACTTCTTGATCAATACTGGTTATCAGAAATGGATCAATCTTGGAATACTGAAGTACAATTTGCGATGTTGTCTGCTTGATTTTGAGAGATGTTTAAACTCTGTTCCTAGTGAAAACAGGACAACGATGTTTCACGAGTTTCTGAGGTTGAAAGATGAGTTATGGCAGGCTATCGGGGCACTGCACGGGAACATATCTACCGCATTAACAGTGGAACAGGTCGGATGAATTAAGATTAAAAACAGTTTTTTTCGACACCATTTTGTGTAAAGAATTCTACTTAATGTGTAATGTATTAACGTGAAATTTTCCATTCTCCAGAGTCCAATTTCGGAGTTATCCGATTCAGAGACATCATCGCCATCCCCCAGCACGTCGAGGCGGAGAAGGTCGGCTGCTAACCGCATGTCAACTGCTTCAAGCGACGAAGACACTCACAATACTGTGAGTTTATTTTATATCAACATCATTATAAGACTGCAGCTAAAAAGGAAAAAGAAACTTCTAGGATATTGGTGTAAATTTTTTAAAGGCCTTATTCCGTAATGTTCCTAGCTGTTATTGAACTAAAATATATTTATATGTATATACGCATGGCTCATCTAAAGCGTGAAACTTTTGTGGAAAGTCAACAACACATTCTTATTTATTCTATATTTTTATATAGGCGATATGTTATAACTTTACTCTTTGAATCCATACCCAAGTTAAAATGACAAAATTTTAGCCCATATTTTAGAAAATAACTAACTTGTGATTTCGGAACAAAATCAAAGACCTCTCTCAGTATTTCAATGTAAGCACGTCATTACATTGCAAAGAGGCAGTTGATACTGATACATACATACAAAAAATGGCAATTTCTTAATAAATAAATATTTAATTTAATGGAGATCTTGAATTATTTTCTGCAGGTATCTCCCTTGAATGCTGCGCCGGCCGCGTCCAACGCGCCAGTGAAGCGAGGCCGGCCCCCAAAACCACGCACGCCCGAGGAGCGCCCCGTGAAAAAGAAACGCGGACGACCACCCAAGCGGCACGCTTCCCCCACACCCCACGAGAGTGACGCCGAGTTGGACCCTCCGCAGCATCACGTGTTACAGGATACCAAGACACACATCTTCCGGAAAGTAAGAATACAATGTTATTTATATTTTATGTTATTGTAGTAAATATATTATTAATTCATAAAGATTTTATATGTGCCGTTTGTCTTTGTAATTCTGTAAATTGTTCACTTGTGTTATTAACCGACGATAAATGTGGTGTTTATATGTTAAAGCGTATACTTTTTTAATCAGTACGGCACATGTAATTTTCTTAAAATAGTTCTTCAACTCTGTCAAATGTCAGAGTTGATCATGTAAAAATTTAACCAACTAAGAACCTGAAAATAAGAATATTTTATTTGTCATCTATTATTTTCAATTAAAACACCTGATATATTTTATAGTTATAAACGGCAAAATTTTTAATGAAACATTGATACATTGTTTTTAATCATTATCATAATTTCAGACTACTGTTGTCCACTACTAAACAAAGTATTTCAAAATGTTCATAAAGCAATTATTATATATAAAAATATGTAAAGTTCAGTTAAGAATGGTTTTATTTTGCATGCAGGTAGTACCACCAATGAATATTATAGAAAGCATTTTATTTACAGGTGTTTACTCCCAAAAAGGGCGATGAATGTGGAGGAAAGGGTGGTAAAGGCGGTAAAGGCAAGGGGGGAAAAGGAAAGGGTCAAGTAACAATCATTGAAGTTACCGCACCCGAATCAGGCGCGGATGACGAAGATCGACGTCACCGTGAACGTTCAAACGAGAGAAGGAACGAAGAAGCCATTGCCAGGGTCTCCCCTCCACAAGAACCCGAAACTTTAACCAGAAGAAGGGAAGCCGAGAGAATAGCAAATGAAAGAATACAAGAACGTATGTCCATAGAACGGCCCGATCATAGACGTTCTGTCGAAAGAATTCCAGACCGACAGACGGAACGGATGTCAAATGATCGCATACCATCCGATCGAATACCTAACGAACGGTTACAACTAGATCGTCCATCAAATGATCGATTTCAAAGTGACCGGTCCAATGACCGTTTACAAACAGATCGATTATGTAATGATCGGTCAGATCGTACCTCTAACGACAGATTACCCGACCGAACGGTCAGTGATCGCTTTCAAAGCGAACGGACGAACGACCGTGTTCCTTCGGATCGGATGACAAGTGACAGGGGGTCGGATAGAATGGCGAACGAACGGTTAGCGTCGGAGAGAGGACCTAACGATCGTTTACAAATGGAGAGGATCTCTAACGAGCGAATACCTTCAGAACGTTTGTCAAACGAACGAATTCCTACGGACAGAATGTCAAACAATGATCGGTTATCAACCGACAGGCTTACAGTCGCTTCCGTAAAAAGCGAACGACGGTCATCAGAACGGTTGCCAAGTGAAAGACTATCAAATGAAAAGATGTCAATTGATCGGCTTTCAAGTGATAAGTTAGAACGGTTATCCGGCGACAAGTTGTCCCATGAACGGTTAACTGGTGATAAGTTGACAATGGAACGTTTGTCAGGTGACAAAACTACGCTAGAACGGATACCGAACGATAAGATAGCGATGGACCGGTTTGTGTACGCTGAGGCGGACGTCGGTTCGGGACTGAAACCCGATCGGGGTTCCGAAAGGATGGAGGAAGCGTCATCCGATGGTTTGTTTGCCATGAAAAATGTAACCTATAAATTTTCTAGTTTATGTATTAAATTTATTATTAAGGAAAACGCACTTATTGTGCTGTAACCCGGTAGTGGCTTACTCTCTTATATCGATAGAGAATAATAATAAATCTTTAAATAGTTAGTCTGTCTTTATCGAGCATTGGCTAAAACCGCTTGTTTAATAACACGCTGATGGTTACTTCGAGTCCATGACCATATAGTTTATTGGGTTGTAAATTTTTATCGGACTGGCTATCAATACTTGCAATTATTCTTTAGTGACGGAGCGACGTGTGCGCGGACGCGTTATGGTACGCGTGCCGCTCAGCCGATTGTGTACGGACACGGTGCGCGCGTTGCAGCGCGGTCCGCAGCGACGCCCTCCGGCTCCGCAGCCTGCCTCTCCGCCTGCTGACCAGGTAACATTGCATCATATTTATTTATTTTTGTATTTCGGGACTTTTTAAAAGTTCTTTACTCATCCTGTAGTTGTCCTTGTTCGATATAATAAAGTTTTTCTTTCTGAACGACAAAATTTTTATTAAACTTTTTGCGTATGTACAACGTAATAAAATCTCTAGAGGAATGGCCGGCTGTACTCGCTTCTATATAGATAGTAGGCCACGAGGCCCAGTAACGAGAGTTTAGTACTCAGTGGGAACTAGTAGTGGAGGCTATTTTTTTACAAATTTATCAATAGCAGTAACAAAATCGAAAAAATAACGTTTATTTCCTATTTCAGGCCAGTGAGGTAGCGTGCGTGTCGCAGGAGCGCGCTGCCGTCGGTCAGACTCCCATTTACTACTCGTATTTCGAGCGCCTGCCAGCGGACGCACTGTCCGATGAAGAACGGGATCACAAGTTAGTAATTAGAAATATGTAACTTTTAGTATAAGTGTATTGCTAATGTATATATATTTATCATTTACTGATATAATCTTTTTGGCAGCAGACTGTGTAATTTTACCACAAAACTAGTGAAGAAATAGGTACTTTTGAGCGACGAGGGATTTATTGTTGATTTATCATGACGATTCTTCACCAGCAAATTTTTTTCGACGGCAAAAAAATTCACGAGACATTAATGCTGTAATTTTGTGACCTACTTACTGCATGTGCTGAGTTTAATACTGTTCAACATAACGCCGTAATATTCATTACGGCGTTCCAATTTATTGTTATTTTAGTTAGTAATTTTGTACCTTTTAGCCATTGTTTGTGGGTGAATCCTGAACAAGTTTTGTTTATATATTTTTTTCCTTTTATAATTTTTCTTTTAGGAATTCTAAATTATTGTGTACAAATAATCAATTCTCCATACAGATACTACTTAAGTGAAGCGGCGAGGCTTCGTACCGCGGCCGAACGTGAACAAGAGCCACTCGCACGCGTGATGCTTTATTTGGAGTCGGTGCTGTGCTTCGTTCTGACCGGCCGAGTGCTGGAGCTTGAGCTGGACACTAAACGCGCCTTCACCATATACCGGGAGACAATCGAATACATTAAGTCTATACACTCGATGCCTCAAAGATTCCGCGCGTCGCCGCATTCCACTTTCAGTTCAACATTTAGCAAACTAGATATATTAAGGTACTTTTTATAATCAATTCCTTGTAACTGTTATTTGAATATTACTTATAAACTTTTTGATAGAGATTGTCTATTGTTGTGAGGTCGTCTAATTGGATACTAATGGAACGCCTATTTTTGACGTCAACCGTTGGGATCAAATATTACTATGTCCCGGTTTGAAGTAGTTTGTAAGCTAGTGTCTCATGGCGACAAGCTCAATGTGATTCCGTGTATACCTTCCTATCTGGAACTACTTTGATTTGAACAAACGTATCAATTACCATAAGGAGACCGCCCTGTTCCTCTGGTCACCTCGTAGAATAAAGTAAAAAATACGTGGCGTGTAGCTGCTCTATAGCTATAACCGTTTCGTACTTCAATGTTTAGGTAGACCTAAAAAATAGCTGTTAGGATTTATGTGAAATATAAAAATCATTTATCAAATATTTTTTTCAGTCTACGAGTCCAAGCGCTGCTGTACTTGCGTATGTTCAAAATGTACAATCGCGAAGTTAAGGAATATTACAAGATTGTACAGGAATATCAACAGAAGGTATGTAATACGTTTTATTATTAAGGATAGAGGGACGGGACATGGGGTATGGGACAATAACATCTCCTCGTAAATACTGAAAGATTGACGAGGTGAGATTAAACGGCTCAAAGGTAACTTGTTGGTATTACAGTTACAATTAAAGTAATGGTTACGGTTATAATTTGTAAGGTATGGACAAGTTATCGCGGGGATCCCTCGAGGACTAACTTAACATCATATTTATGTTATGGATTAAAATAATACGGAGCATAATAACCAGGTTTGTCTATATTAAGGTTTTTTATCCACTGTATGGTAGGAGTGTATTTAAATTACACGCCATATTGTTATTGGCAGGAGTATCACTTATTATCTGAAGAGACGTTTTCATGGCGCTACTTAAAGTAAAAAAAAAATATATTTATCTTTTGAAATACTTCTATGACAGCCGGCGTGCGCAGAATCTGTCTCCCCGCTATCGCCGACGCCGTCACCCGCCGGCTCCGTTGGCTCGGTGGGATCTGCCGCGTCAGCTTCGTCGGGTTACTGCTCCCTCGCTCATTCTGTGCCGGCGCACTCGGTGCCAGCCCACGCGCACCACGCACTTTTGCAGCTCACAAAGTACTACACGTTCCTTTACGTCGCCCATGATCTGTGGGAACAAGCCGACGCGCTATGCAGACTGAGGCCCAATCAAGGTTTGTGCACTACATTATATTCAACAATAGGTGACATAAATTTAACGTACGTTTGTCTGATTGCTGGATAGTAGCACCAAATAAGTTGTTTTTTCTTTAATATTTTTCAACAAATACTAGTTTTAAATTCTAATGAAGGTATATAAAAATACACATTCTTTCCATATAATAATCATATAACTCGTCTTAATACATCGTTACCTACCGAAAAAGAAAATGACATCGATGATGTAAAAATTGTGGCACGCTAAATAACGAGCTACAACAACAGACTTACTATTATGAAAATAGATCATAAAAATTATATATTTCTCGGTGTAATGATTACTGAAATTAGCAAATCCAAATAAACAAACTGTATTTTGATATAACAAACAGTCCACTAATTCAGCGTTAAAAAATATAAATAAGACTATTTCACATTACATCACAGATTAATAATTTATAATATTTTAATTTCAGAATTATTCATAGCAGTGGATCGGAAGTGCGGCCCGCTGACACTGTTCTCCACGTTCCGACACCTCGTGCAGTACGTACGGCACGCGATCTCAGTGCTGAAGAGCGCTCAGCGAGAGTGACTGTACGCCCTCTCACCGCGCACGAGTAGCTTGCTCGCTTCGTACACGAGCGACATTTAAATAGCCGGCACGTCCGCTGCGCAATGTACACTGCGCAGTGTGAGCATGATGATACATTTATATTTGTACGGGATGACTTCACGTTCACAAAACCCTTCACATTATCAGAGGTAACAATGAAATATTACAAAATATATGATGAAGGCTCTGTTACAGATTTGTGATTATAAGACGTTGTTTGGCGACTATTCGGGATAGTCGGAATGTGTAATTACACCAACATTGTGCGCGAATTGTATGTTACACCATGTACAAATGGACGGATGGATGGCACTGTGTTGCACTGTGAATTTTCACAAGTCTTAATTTTAACTTTTAAAAATTATTGAAATTAATATGAATTAGTAAATATACATAATCAACTTTAAACATTTTATGAATCCTATTGACTTCTGTGCATGTTTGTAACTCGTAGACGGCTTGAGAAATAGAAGTCTTATTCTTTGAATTAATTAATTTTATTAACAAATACAAAAAAAAATCTTTTTAGTAATAAAAGTCCATTAATTATTTTAAAATTTGCTTTTAATTCGTAACGTATGACCGTGTTGTAATGTACATTTTTAAATGTTTATTGAATATTTTAAACTATGACCGTTTCATTACAGCGAGTATAGTGTATTGTTTTTATATTTTATTTATTAGATTCGGTTGGTTTTTAAATGTTCGCTATTCTAACTGACATGTTAAAAATTCTAAACCGGATTTGTTTCTCAAACCGTTTCCGTACAATATTTCTTCCGGCACGGAACCTGAGCGCTGCTCGGCGATATCAGTTGGCAAAATTTTGCTAAGTGTTAACAAATTGCCTTGCGAACTGTCAATGTAGTACAACTAAATATCGCCTTGTGTGTGATACTCACCAAATGATAGAGAAGTGTAATGTCAACTTGCATACGGCAAGACCAGCATTCGGGGATTATGCCTTTGTACGTAGTCACCTCTTCAATTTATTCGTATCACCAAACCTCTATACGAGAACACCAATTTTTACAAACATGTTTACGCTTAAGTTGCATAAATGTTCTGAAACAATTTTTTAATGTATAAAAATAGTATGTTTATGATGTTCGCACAGTAAAATTACAACTAAAGGGTGTGTCCAAGGTTCCATCGGGGGCCCAACCTTCTGGAATTAAATATCTATTGCCAAGCTTTCGCTGACGATATTGTTCTGATTTTTTCCGGCCCGTCTAGTGCGACGGTTGAAGCAGAAGCAA
>DWLS01000995.1:0-24675 GCA_018246255.1 Pachliopta kotzebuea | reverse complement strand
CGATGCTGTCACCAACCATTTTTTCTGACGTCTGCCAACGTCATTTTTTTTACTCATCGATAGATGACGTCGCGACAATATAACTGTCTACATATAGCGAAGGTTGTTGTTGCAACTATTACTGACATACATACAATTGAACATAATGAAATATGTTAATTCAATCTATTAAAAGTAACCTTCGCTAAAACCTTCATATAAACACATGCTGGTTAAAGTGACATTGCACCTATTCATCAGATATAACCCGTTTTAAAGCTACTTGATGCTTGAGCTTACAAATGAGAATGGTCAATTAAAGCTTCACGGTCAGCACTTTAAATAATTGCATTGCCGACTGATCAGATACGAGATAGAGAGGAACCTAAATAACAATACAACTAGAATTGACTTCGTTAGCCAAATTAATTAGTTTTCTTCTACAAATGCTACAAGCCTCCTGTAAATAATAAAACTATTATTAAAGTTTTTGCTTAAAGATATTGCAGCGATCAATATTAATTGGTTTCTTTAAATTATGCAATAAACATCGACACGGCAAGTCGCATGAAAAGTTAATGAATGAGTATAAATAGGAAACTAGCTTTATAACGAAAGTCACTTTATTTGCGATTGAAACTAGGTACTTATAAATTCATGATAGCCTTTGCGTGTGTGTCCATCCAACGGTTTCCGGTGCATCAAATCTCTACGTTGATGTCTAAACGATTTTACCTTCGCATTGAACTTTATTAAATACATGATTTATTCAAATCTTGTGACGTAAGTCTTTAAATGGTACAAAAATAACTGACAAATATTCAATCTAGCTTTCAATGATTGCTGGGAGAAGATAGAAGTAACTTTATGTTGTGCTGAGGCATGAATTTGGGAAATAACAGATTTCTCTCATATTCGAAAGACAGATTATTATGACGTGAACTGTTACCAGTAAAATTAACAAGGTTTCTATAAAATATTGTATGTGAAAGAAACTACGGTTTTATATACTTACCATACTCTCAATTTTATGAGGCCGCATTTGATGAGAAAGGGTTTTGATATTTATGAAAGGTTTAGTTAGATGCGCTACAATTATTTTCGGTTTTCTTTTTATAACTGTTACTAATATAGTTGTTATCCTTATTTAATATGAACATAATCAGATACTAAGCTCTTCGTTGCAAAAGCTTCACTTAATATCAGCGCTGCATAATTAGGATCTACTGTAGTAGATACTCAGTGTAACTTTTTTCATCATGCCGCAACATCTTTTAATTTTATTTTATAAATCTTTTCAGTGTTTAGGGAGATTCATAATCCTTTCCCTTTCAATTTTACTATTTGTTAATTATTTAAGTTAACATTTTTCGTTGTTTCTATATATTAGTCCCCGTGTTAGCGGCGATACCGAATAAGTTTGTTTTATGGCCCCCAATGCCACCTGTTGCCACTCGACGACCGTGACTCTCTGGCAATGGAAAATTTATTGACGGCCAATGGTTGTTGCATGTGGCACCTCATATTTCTCACCGAGTTCTATAAATTACGCTAAATAACAATTCTTAATAATACACCGTTGTATATTTTCATTGGCTTGTTTTTCATCGCCTCTATTTGCCTGAGGTCGTTAACATTTTTAAAATCAATTTTCTGTACTGTTTCTTTTTTAACCACTATTTACATAATACAGTGAATGCTGATTTAAGATTTTAGTTAAACTATTATCAATCTCTGAACTACAATTACTAGAAATAAAATATTTAACAAATTTATTAAAGCTTATTAATCTTATATTGAAAACACCAAATTTTTAATTAAAATTACTATTTCTCTAATTCAAACATTCAGTGTAAAATCTCGGGACAACCACAATCTTGCAAAGATGTTTTTAGTATTTTATTTAAAAACTATGTAATTTTTTAAGTCTAACTAATAAATGTCTTTTAATTTTTAATATAAAGAATTCCTAATGTTTCATCTGTTAGATCTTGGCGCCGTTTTGTTATTATCCAACATGCTGACCAAATGTGGTTTTAGAGATACTGCATAAATGCGAAATCAGTATCTGAAACTCACCAGTTTCCCCAAATTGGTTTCATTCTCCGGAAACTCAAGCTTAAACGTGCTAAAATTACCGAGAGACCAATTTGAAATGTGTTAGTGCCAATATTGGTTAAATTGGTGTCTTTCTGTATTAGTAACCACAAGCTTAGCTTCTCTTATGTTGTAGAGATGAATATAAAAATTATAATTCTTAGCCGCAACTTAAATAATTTCTTTAATATTCTTTCATCATTTATAAACTCCGTGAAAGATAGTTTATTCTACATGATGCTTTTTGTTAATTAAAAATCATCAATGATTATGGTTTAAACAATCTAGCACCGTCATGTTCTACGGAAAAGAAGGACTCAATGATGTAAAGGACATTTCGAGCTATTAACAATAAGAACAAAAACAAATAAATTGTAGTATCAATTGCATACAAACAAGACTAATATTTGTTCACTGCTATACCACATGTTATATTTTTTTATTAAAGGTATATGCGGCAAATGTTTAAAACATTGTATCTACAAAAACATAACACAGCAATATTGTCCTTATAACACTTCAGGTCCCTAGTCTATTTTTTCGCTATTAAACTGAGTTTTGGTCCAACTTTATATTTTATAACTCAAAGCTTGCTAATATACCGAGGAGTATGTTAATTATGTGCACATATTATGAAAAATTTCCTCTTGAAATATGTTGGGGCTTTTTGAGGGGCTTCAGACGAGTAGGCTACTTTCACTAAGGCGCCCGCTTAAAGTTTACTTTACGGTCGCTCAACATGAATAGCCCTGGACTTCCGCACCTCGTTAGCAGACGAAGCACTCGGCGCGGCCTTGGCCTTCTGAAAGTCTCAATGTGTCGATGAATGACTGCCGCTGAGCGTAGTAAAACGCTACTACTATTAAGTATAAATGAATTGAATGCGCTCCCAACGTAAACAATCTGTTTACAAACCTTATCCTTTATTTGTTTACTTTTCGGCTCTATTTGAAGTAGAACATATTTATTTGTAAATCAGAGTAAATCGCTGTACGCAAAATGATTTCTTACTTTCAAATTGAAATACCGAGTTTTCTTCTTATTCAACAAATTCAAACAAGAAAGAATTCGGAGCAAGTGTTAACCGAATATGTATGGAATGTTTGAAAAGTTGACATGGAATAAATAATAGTTTGTAAGACGACCGTTACCGAATTGGCATGGCCCAATTCAACTTCAAAAGATGTATGTTAAATCGATTTCATTTTAATATTAACTACATACATATGATTTACAAAAAAAAAGACCGACGCATCTCAAATAAATGTTGCTTCTAGCAACTTCTTTTCTCTGTTATCTGACACTAAATCTTTAGTAAATGCTACATCTTCCCTCTAAATAAAATTACGAGAAACACAACTTTATTAATAACAAATATTAACAATGACATTTACTTGGTAACTTTATTTTAGCTTTTCTTGCATCTAAAGTACACATATGTTCAAATGATTCATAACAAATTACATCTTGAAATATCTCCACCTCGAACGTTTCTTGTGAAACCGCTAATGTAAGTGTGCGTAACGGCTATTTTAAATTCGAGAAATCAATTTCAAGATCATCTGATGTATTGGACATTAAAACATACCAACTGTTGTTATTTATTTTTCTTTCATAGACACATGGTGTTAAGTGACAATGATGACGGAGATTTTGTATCGCGCTCGATTAAAATACCCTGGCTCTCGCATGTTGAGGAATGTGTCTATCTATACTGTTTTGGCTATGACATTTAAGCCAGCCGCATTAAAAAAACAGATTTTTAAAAACAATTATAATGTAATATCAACATCACTAGATCTCTTACCTATTATTAGTATTACTTATAAATAAGGATAAAGCAAATTACTCCAGTTTTTAGGAAATTTTATGTTAGCCAATTTATTCATTGAATTATACTTCGGCTTATAACCCCTTTATCGATTAATACTAAAAAAAGTGTTATTTTATAGATTATACTAGAAAATTATTAAATTACAAAGAAACTATAAACTTTCAGTTTCATATCATTTACACTATGATATCAAGTTTAAGAACTTTTCTTCTTTATCACAACACTTAGTCGTGAACCTCTTTAAGATATTGTTTTATTTTATTCAGTATCAGTTTTGTAATCAATGAGGCTGAAACGTCTCACAGCGTTGCCAACCAAGCATACAGCGACAAAATAGAGTAAGTAAATGCGCGAAACTGACAAGTGACAAGTAGTGATTCCCCCACGACTCACCATCACCGATGATTTATCACGGTCGTTAATCTTCAAAGCTGATTCTCCACTGACCGTAATTTAATTAAAAATCTCCGAAACCTCTGATCAAAATACTATAAATTGTAAAAAAAAACAAACATATGTGAACATTAACGTGATTAATCACTGCCTTAGTAAACTATGTTGACTTTTTTCTATAGGTGAGCGGACTGAAGTTCGAGACACAACTAAGAACATTGAATCAGTTTCCGGAAACCCTGCTGGGAGACCCATCACGCCGTATTCGTTATTTCGATCCCCTGCGGTAAGAAAATTCTTTTATTTAAAGAACAATAATTTTAAAAAATTAAATTTTTTATGCATTAAGTATGAAGAAATCTGGTTTGTATTTTCGTATTAACAATAAGCTCTGTTCCAGGAACGAATATTTTTTCGATAGAAACCGACCCTCATTTGACGCCATCCTGTATTACTACCAAAGCGGCGGACGACTCCGTCGCCCGGTTAACGTTCCACTGGACGTATTCTCTGAAGAAATCAAATTCTATGAACTTGGCGAACAAGCCACAAACAAATTCCGGTAGACT
Source organism: Pachliopta kotzebuea (assembly GCA_018246255.1). NCBI lineage: Eukaryota > Metazoa > Arthropoda > Insecta > Lepidoptera > Papilionidae > Pachliopta > Pachliopta kotzebuea. Next base: position 19,803 of record DWLS01000995.1, on the reverse strand, counting down.
TATTACTTACTAAAGTTTTTAATGGAACAAAGACACAACAGATTTACAAATATTTTTCTTATGCCATACTACTATGTAATAAATATGCAGGCTCTACAAAATTTATAGATATATTATATGATTTCAGTGAGGATGAGGGCTTCATAAAGGAAGAGGAAAAACCCCTGCCAGCCAACGAACGCCAGCGCAAAATCTGGCTGCTTTTTGAGTACCCCGAGAGCTCTCAAGCAGCCCGAGTTGTTGCCATTATTTCCGTGTTCGTGATTCTCCTGTCTATTGTCATCTTCTGCCTGGAAACTCTCCCAGAATTCAAGCACTACAAAGTTTTCAACACCACTACAAACGGAACCAAGATTGAAGAAGACGAGGTCCCTGACATCACTGACCCATTCTTCCTGATCGAGACCTTGTGTATTATTTGGTTTACATTTGAATTGATAGTGCGGTTTTTGGCTTGCCCGAATAAGTTTAATTTCTTCAGAGACGTTATGAACATTATAGACATAATCGCTATTATTCCTTATTTCATCACCTTGGCTACGGTCGTCGCTGAAGAAGAAGACACGTTGAATTTACCAAGGGCACCAGTCTCTCCGCAAGATAAATCCACCAATCAAGCAATGAGCCTCGCTATACTCCGTGTGATTCGCCTGGTGCGAGTCTTCAGGATCTTCAAGCTATCTCGCCACTCCAAGGGTCTTCAGATCCTTGGAAGAACTCTCAAAGCTTCCATGCGTGAGCTCGGACTACTTATATTCTTTTTGTTTATCGGTAAGTTGCAAAACACCCTTCCCAACGATCCTAATAACGCTGAAGCCATTATAACCATCTTTATTAACCTAAAACAACATTTTTACTACGTAACAGTTATAAATCGGAAAAGGAAATTTATTTACAGAAGTTTATTAATTTCTGTAAACAAATCTACGTTATACTGTAAATTAAATGCTATTAAGCAATTGTAAAAAATATAAGAGGATATTAGAAATGAAATGATCCGGTACAATGATAGGAAAAAAGGTACGGAAGAAGATTGAAGATAGCACGGAGCGACGCCGCTGGCGGCCGCGGGGCGACGCGGGCGGTAAATTACGCGCTTCGTGCTTTGTGTTCACAGGGGTGGTCGTGTTCTCCAGTGCAGTATTTTTCGCTGATAAAGACTGCCCTGACACAAACTTTTCCTCAATCCCCGATGCCTTCTGGTGGGCTGTAATAACGATGACCACTGTCGGCTATGGAGACATGAGGTAACCGCGCGCGTCTAGCCCCGCGCCCGTTCGCAAACGCTCCCCTTCATGGTATTTCCCACTGTATTCTTCGTTGATGTGCTTGTTCTTAAAGGTGTGGTGCTGTTTTCCTCCGCGGTGTACTTCGCTGAAGCCGGAAGCGAGAACAGCTTCTTCAAATCCATACCAGATGCGTTTTGGTGGGCGGTCGTGACAATGACGACCGTAGGATACGGAGACATGACGTATGATTCAGCGACTTCACCCTAAATTTCATCAAAGCCTTCTCGTCATTTCATTTTATCCTACAAATTTGTTCGGCATTTTAACACGGTCGTTATTTTCTTTCGCCATTTCATATAACAACCACCACATATGCTTCAGTTTAATTTGATCGTCGGTTCGCTTAGAACTTTACTATTTAAATATTATTTCACACTTCTTTGATAAATTAATTAATGCACGTTTACAAACGTTCCTTATTGTCTTGTTTATGGTTTTATTTCGACTTTATCTTTATTCATCAACCTCTCTTGAAACACTTTCAATTTTACATGGAAGCAGTATTGTGAAATTTTCCGATTCGGTGATAGATATTGAATATCAAATAAAAGTTCACCCGTCTGTGTGACAATCGCCCTCTCCAAAGCGTATTTGCGCCGATATTACTAGCTTTAAATGTTACAATACTCTTCAACTACGATTGATTTGAATTAACGGAAAGCATAAAGAACTAATGCTGAGAATCGTGTTGAAGTGGTCTTGTCTATGTACTTCAAGGCAACTCTCCTTTTGTGTATGTACTCCTCCGTAATGCTTTTGCTATAATATATGTTACCACCCTTGTTATAGTTGTTGTGAATGTTAAAATGTTAGCTCGTCGAAAATGGTGGCCATGTATCAATGTGCTCCAGATATAATTTGAAAATTTTTTCTTGTACTAGTTTGCTTGCATCTACTTGTTGTGGAATGTAATGTAAATATTTTTCAACTATCTATACATTTCTGATTAATTTAATTACTGCATAGATATTGCTCTGTGAGCTCTTTCTCTTACAACTCGATACGAGATTTGGTGAATTTTACATGATCGTGCTGCTATGTAAAATTGATTTTCAAAATTTTCACTGCTTTCTTTTATCGATAAATTTTGACCACGTGCTTTCACACCATTTTCGATAGAGAATTTAATTCTGGTTTATGACTACACGTTAGTGGTGACATGATGCATGATTATCCTAGCATATTTATTCAAAATATTTTATCGTTTTTAACGATTTATTTTGAAATTGTTGTTTCTTAAAAGATTATATGTGTAGTTTAGCAGTGGCTAGTTGAATAACAGAGCAGTAGCTGAGTTACGATTATTCGTATTAACAGTGACTGCTGACCTATTTTTATTTTGAACTTTACCACCCTTAACACTTGCTGGCGGTATACTTTATTGCTATGCGTTAAGTACAATGTTATGGTTTGTCCATAACACGCTGGCGTGTATGAAAGGAGATGTATGAAATTGTTTTGCTTGCGATAAAAATATAACATAGCGAATGTTATACATACCACTATCCTTTCTGTGTTTGATAGATTTTTTTTTAATTTTATTAGGTATCCAAAATTACTTACATTGACAGTAAGTATCGAAATAAAGCATGTTCATGGTCTTTAGGCTGCTCTGACAATGGAATGTTGTATAAGTAGATTACACAGTGTTCTACGTCATGTAACAGTAGTGACTATTGTATTGTAAATTTACAAGAAGTAACCGAATTTTTTGTACCAGGCCCGTTGGTGTATGGGGCAAGATCGTGGGGTCGCTTTGTGCGATCGCTGGAGTTCTTACCATTGCCCTGCCTGTACCTGTCATCGTGTCCAACTTCAACTACTTCTATCACCGAGAGACAGATCAAGAGGAAATGCAATCACAGAACTTCAACCATGTCACCAGTTGCCCTTATTTGCCGGGCACTATGGGGGAGCCTTACTTGAGTATGTTAAAATTGCCGATAACATTAACATTTTTTTTTTTTAACTGAAATAAATATTATGAGAAATACCTATGGTTATAATAAATGTGCTTATATTTTAATTTTGTTTAGCCTTTTTTAATTTTTGTATCCAAATTATTTGCGTGAATAAATGTTGAACTTTAGATCAATTTTGTATAAGTAGTAACCTGTTAGTGTACTTGTGATAAATGTATGTTACGGGAATTTGGTGTCACTTATGATTTTTAAGAGAACAGAGCATGTCACAAGCTTCACAAGGTTGATTTTGCATGGTGCGCTTTTTAATTTGTTTATGTTCTTTTCGGTAATTTCAGGTGGGAAGGACGATGACAAGGACGAAGTCTGCTGTGATCATTGACTGTATGATAGTGTTGTCCTGTTACTTATTTAACTAATCGACAGAGACGATCATTGTGATATTATCGTTTAAGAAGCGAAATAGTGCAGTGTTGATGTAAATATTAGGTTAAGTGTTGTAAAAATGCGACAAAAATGTTAATTGGTTGCCATCTAATTGTTGAAGGATTGTAGTTATATAATATCGGGTTATGCTTTAGATTGATTTCCAATTGATTAGTTAAATATTTTACGCCGAGTGTATTTAAGTTTGAGTGTCGCTTTACCTGGCAGTTTCCAAGTGTGTTCTAAATATTTTTTTTTATTTTGTACATATATGTCTACTCGAACATCGTCACTATTTGCTTCCGGTTTGACTTTTATTTTCTCCGTTAAAATAAAAGATCAACTTAAAGCATCATTCCTCAAATCCTACATTTTTTGGTTTTATTTTTAAAAATTTGTTACCCTGTTTTCTATTTATTACAATTAATTTATATGAATTTCTAAAATATTTAAAACAAAGATATACAATTTTGACACATAGGATTATGCAGTAATTACATACTGTTATATTCAAATAGACAAATACACTCCAATCCATAGAATAAACTACACCTATGGATAAATAATTATTATTTAAGTATAAATCTTATAACACGCTAATATACCTAGATGAAATAGCATAAGCGTTTTTTAGAGAATATTTTTGCTAACTAATTTTGTCAGTTTAGAAAATTAAAGGTTAGTGTCAGTTATTAGGAAAAAAAATCTAATTGAAAGGAGGAGAAATACACGCAAAATATTTCTATGTATCAAAGAAATACAATCGGCGTTACGTATAGAATTTTCAATTTCTGTTATATAGACAAAAATTATTTTTTCTTTGTGTTAAAGAAATACCCGGTAAATCTATTATTTAACACCTTGCAACATCGTCGCATGTACAAAATGAAGCCTATGAAACGTTTTCAATGGTTTATTTAAATCTATTGACTACAGCAATATTGCGTAACTACCTTCAGTTTTTACTTAACTGAACTGAAAAGCTCGAGCTTTTAAATTTGGCAGTTTTATTCAGTAAATAGTTTCGGTGAAATTTTCAGCGCAGTCTAACAAACCTGACGCTTTTATTTACTTGAGAACTGTTTCGATTTGTCCATTTATACCTGTAGCTTAAAAGCTTTTTACTTTGTTTCTTTTACTTTAGCAATTTTAGCATTTTGCACCTGGATGCCTGCAAGTAAGTCACGTTATTATTTTTTTATTTCATTGCTTTATTGTTATGTATATGCAAATTGTATTAAAAGTATTTCACAAGCTAATAGCACTTATTTCAGAATATTAGGGATCGCACTTTGAGCGATGCAATGCGAAAGCGGATGTGACGCGTCGCGAATTATAACTTTAGTCCACATTCCTTAGTTGTAAATTTAACACTTTACTCAAAAAAATAAAGAAAAACAATCAGGCATTAGTCTCAATTTATAGGAGTTTCTCGTCGTACACTCCTAGCAGCTTTATAGTCGTATACTTTAAAAGAAATCTGTGATATCATTCGCTTTCCCATCGCTAGTCGCGTCAAGCGTTTACGCGCAGACGAGCGCTACACATGAAGGGCACTTGCAGTTTCAGGACCCATAAAGAAGAAGTCCTCGGTGAGTGATGACTCTTCCTCAGACATGATGGAGTCGGATGAGAACGCCCTAGTGGCCGATTCGCAGCTAGAGCAAGATCTGCGCCGGCTTCGCGAGGAGGAACGCCTTCTTCTCGAGCAGGAAGCAAATGTAATGGATGACATCGCTGCTCTGGAACACCAGGACGCTCTCCGCCTCAATCAGGTAGATACTTAAGTTTTAAAGAAACCTGGACTGAAAGTAAAATAATTTTTCTTTATGTCATTAACAGCTTTGTGCGGATATTTTTTTGTGGATCTTTTTTCATTATTTATGTTCCATTGTAATAATTCCTATATAGCGGCAGCAATTAGATATACAGAAGCAACAGCAAGCACAGGCGCAACGACTTGCGCGGCAGCAAGCTCAGGCACAGGGGCAGGCGGCGGCGCAGGAGGGCGCCTCGGGCGCTCGCCCTCGCGACTCGCGTGACGTCTGCGAGGTGCGCGAGGGCCGCGACATGCGCGAGGTGCGCGAGGGCCGAGACATGCGCGAGGGGCGCGAGGGCCACGACATGCGCGAGGGCCGCGAGATGCGTGAGGCCCCCCGCCGCCGCGCCGCCTGCACCGTGCGCGTGAACAACCTTCATGCCGCTGCTGCCGAGGCAATGGAGACTGACGTCTGACCATTAGGTAAGCTGACAACTATCCCCTGTGAGTTTCCAATGCGAAATTTTAGAATTATAAATACATACACAGTAGAAACTTATAAGGGCAAAATTAGTAACATTTAATATATTCTAATGAACCTAACTAAAACTTTTTATTTAATTTCATTATTAAAAACTCCATTAAAGCCATTAATATCCAATAAAATATAATTGACGTGTACTATTGATATATAATTTGATACTATTATGTACTTGTTTTATAAACAGAATTTACTATAAATTAAAATGATTTATTGGCTTTATACAAAAAGTAAATTTTAAGCAAAACGAATAAAAGTAAAAAAAGCCTATTATTTTGCAACTTTTATAAATAATTTATTTAATTTGATTATAAATAAGAAGAGAAGCATAAGCGCAGTGCCGGCGGGTCTTCTGCAAGGGAATCACTGGATGTGGGCAGCGCAGAAACGATTGGTGTGGAGAATTTTGAAGGAGACCTATGCTCAGCAGAAGGCATTTTTCGGCTGATCTAAAGGAGCGATGATACTAACATTACTAAGCATAACCATAGCAGAATCCGCTTAGAAAAATCGCCAACTATTACTACGTTTGAGCGATACCATCAGATAAACCTCTTGTTCTTTCCGCCGCTTCGACGTACAAAAAAAACACTAACGGCCTATAGTCTAATCAAATTACTAGACTTCCATTATCAGCACGCAGAACAGAATGAAGTAGCCTTCAAGAAGCCCTAGATGCGCACTCGTGATTCTTACTGACTATACGCTCTAGTATTAAATGACAATGATATTCGTTTAAAATCAAACAGCTGGAGTTTTTAATATACAGCGTATTCTTATTAAATATCCAAAGCGTATATAAAATAACAAATTTCGTACAACATGAAGTAAGAACACATCTGATGTTATCAAACAAAAAATAAGTCAATCGGATTGTTCGCAACATAATTCTAATGAGGCGTTAGGTCAAAAGCTTTCCGGCTAGAACTACTTAGCCCAATGAGAAATATAAGAAGTTATTAACGAGCATGCATGCACCGGCGTGTACATAATAGTCGGTGAGACATGCAAAGCAGCGGTGAATGGTGCCACTTAGCAAAACCATTGACACAGTACCAGCGCGGGCTTCGATCGGTGGCTTGAATGAATGCGGGAAGCTCTGGGATCGATAGCCGCTGCGGCATAGCCGGGCCGCCCCTCCCGTGACGTCACAAAAACCCGCCCCTCACGTGCACGCTTGAGGACACCCGAATCGATGCGGGAGCGTCGCGCCTCCGGTCGCTGTGCCTTGGACCCAATTTACATATAAATATAAAACCCCCGCTCCAGACCCAAAAAGCTTTGCTGGCGTTCCACAGTTGATACCTTTATCGATTTGCACAAACGAGCTGTTAAATGCAAAACTTTATCATTTCATGATAATTAAAGCACTCCTGAAATTAATCATTGCTATATAACATTAATTTTATCCTCAAACTAACCATGTCGTCATAACTTCAATGGCTATAAAAAAATTGTTAAAACGTACGTACAACAAACACGGATTACGGAAAATTTCTAAAAATTTACATCACTTATTCATTTATATTATAAACACGTACAAAATTATAATGCAACAGCAAATATTAAATATTCAATATTATTAATGGTAAATAACATGAGTAATTTAATATAATTATAAGCTATTATTTTTTTATTATATAATCAACAGAAATCAACATTTACTAACCTTCAGAGCCATATACTATACATAGACATTTCTAAATATTTCACGTTCAAGAAAATTTCATTTCATTATATATTTTCCTGATATTAATGCATTTTTTCGTTTGTTCAGTAACTGTTCAAGTTCATCATTACTAAGGACAGTAGATGAGTAAGTCAAAAAAGAAATTAATAAAAGTGCATGTCCCCTCACGCTACTGTTTCACATTAATCTCTACAATATAATGATGTATTGAGATTTTTGTGTGACTTTAGCGCGGAGAGATCCGCCCGCCTAACTAACAAAATTTATAACGACTAATGTCAGCTTGTTAAACAGCACATTAGTTGAACCAATTGATTGACTCACGATAACGGTAGGGCCCGCGGAATCTCCTTCATTCCTGAAAAATGTTGTCTAAATATTTAATGGATAAGTGTGTATTCGTTCCTACTCCGAGTAAAATCTTTGGTTACTTCTATCATGAAAACGTCCGTTTAGTATCAATGATTTCACTTTGCAAAAACTTTATCTTAAACTTAAGTCATCTTATTTGGTTATACTATTTCCTGGTATGACTAAATCGACGTTTTCATATAACAATGGCATTCCAAACCTCCGACGAAACGCGACTTGCATTTAACTGCAGGTTACTTATTAATTCATTGCATTCATCAAATATCATAGCCACTTCAGGATATTGTAAATCATTCCAATCGTCGGGGGTTGAGGTGGTTTAGATTACATGTGATACGTTATCGATGTGATTCTTCTTCCTGTGGTATTTCATCGTTCAACCTTTATCCGTTGTGTGCTCTGCAAAATCCTTACGGTTGCATCTGCACCCAAAAAACGCTTCTCTGTTATTTGTTATCCTTCCGACGACAATTGGAAATTATTTGTTAACTTTATCGAAATTTTTAAGCTCCCATAAAATGTCAAAAGTAAAGTTTTACAGCACTGAGAAACTAAGAGGCCGCACAGCGGTGACGAACTGTTAATTACGAACATAAATATTGGCCAAAAATAATTTAACCAAGAATTATGTAATTCTACAATTTATTTTCTGTCTGATTGTAATCGCATGTACCCGGAAACTCGCATGGTTCTACGTCAGTTATTACTTTAGTCAGTCACAGGCTCTTTAGAGGTACGTTTTTGCTTGCGTATCATTCGAGTCCGACAGAATGCAGTATGGTTTAAAAGAATAATTTAATTAGAATTTACTGATTACAGAAAGTTTAAATTAAACTCGATGTTCATGATAAAATCTTCAAAGATAAAGTTATATATTTATTTTACATGGTACCTTCCGTCGAACTCGATGTAGAACTCTGAGATATGCGTGCCGACTGAAGTGATCGTTGCAGTTTCTATTGATGTGAAAAGCCGAGGCAGCGCATGGCTTGCATCCCTACTCCGTGTGATGCTCCCGCCCCTTAGAGTAATTTATTGATTTTCGTCAACTGATTTGTAATTACTTATGGTATAATAATAAAACTTATCCAATTGAAATATTGTTACGAAATTGTAAATTTTATAATATTACTAACAAACTTCATTATTTCCTAATTTAACAACTTGATGGTTAGTATATGTAAAAAAATATTTGTTTTCATATATAAAAAATAACCGTTATTATTATAAATATTCTGTTCGTGAAATAAAAACTACGATTTCGATCTGATGTATTTGTTCTTGGGGACGAAAAATAAATGTTACGTTTTATATTTGGTGTTAACTAGTCGATAAGTTGATGTTGGGATCGGAAGGACATGTCATGTAATGGTCTGATGGGAAACAGTTGCGTTTGATATTGCAGTGTGTACTATAACGTTACAGAGAAGGCGGGCCGGTGTGAAGGCGCGCACGAGTTCGTGGTGCTGCAGGAGCCGGTGCAGTCGGTGTGGCGCGGGAGGATGTTGGCGCGGTCACCGCGCTCACCGCCCGCCTGCCGCGTCTAAACCGTATCGGATCTTAGCAGCCCTACGAACCCGCGCCGCTGTACCACACCGCACCAGCCACCGGTGAACTTGTGGACTAATATGTGCTTCATTCTTTTGTGCTACTCTACACCTATGATAAGTAAATAATATCCAAACCCTATATATATATTTACACATATATATATGTACACACATAACTACAATTAAATTTGCTTGTAACAGGCGCTATAAACGTAGGCATCGTCTTTTGTAAATACAACCGAAACGGCTTCTCTACTGCTTCGAACACAGCGCGTTTCATCACATATGTAATATTAGAATTGTTTCTTCAAAACAATAAATTCAATAGGCCTAGAATAATATATTTACGTCCGAAAAACGTACTTTCGGATGTCTCCGGTACAATTGTAAATAACAAAAGGCTGGCTGGGTATGTAATCCCGGCCATAAACTTTGAAGACTGTCGTAAGAGGGAAGCGCCTTTAAAATACATCGTAACATGTCTTAGACCTCTCACCTGGCGCTTCGAATTACCTTACTGTGACAATAATACAAGGACATTACATCCCAGATACGACACACCGGCTCTAGACAGGTCTCTGTGACCTTCCCAATTATTGACTGTTATTGAGATGCGCATGCAAATATTGCAGGCATATTGGACTTGACTAAAGGCAGATACAAACGGTTAAACATGAGAATGTTACCGGGTATTAAAAGACGAATCCAAAATGCAAGACAGATGAAGGTACACGATATTCCTGGGCAAAGAGACAGCTATTGCGCGGTGCGACGGCCAGCTCATACGGAGTTTTACGGCCGCTCGCTACTGACCTGCAACTTCAAACCGCATCGAATTTTATGCATAGCTTCTTATACGCTCAGAATGTTGTTTTAGAATGAATCTGTTTTTGAGTTTCGGTCGCGATTTGGCTCCGCATTTATATCGAGGTGTTATGTCAAGATCGTCAACTTCGATAGGATGGATTCGTAGTTATAAGTTGTTTATGTTGTATGTCGTGAACTATATTTATCAATATTCAGTGTCTTTCCCCACACTACTACCCCATCCCTCGAGTTTTATGTAACAGCCTCGGATCTAGCGCCAGCGCCGGAACTGTTGAAAAGTAGATATATAATCATCGATGTTGTCCATCTAATAATCAATGTTTATATGTTATTCATTAAGCAAATTATGAACGGTTGTGCGCCGGCGACAGTGTTAAGGGTAAAAAAAGTTCGTAAAATGAAAGTATTGATCCAGCTTATGTGATAAGACAGATAAAATCTTTAGTTTTGAATACATCATGATACATAGAGACTCACTCAGTAGAGCTTCTGGCTGCTGAGCGAGCTTATTGATACATTTTGCATTAGCAAAATCACGAATTGAAAATCGGGTTGATCTGTCGCTGGGATGGTATAAAGCTGGGGTTATAATTAACTTTTAAAATTATATTAGAGACATATCCAGTAAGACGTGATTTTAATAATATATATGTTGTTAAATGTTCGATGGTCTTAGATTAGTGTAATTGCGGCTGAAGCCCAATTCTTTAACTTTGGCGTAAAGCATTTGAGGTCACATTCACGATTTGGGTCGATTTTCGACGATGTGCATTTCTATGTTAATGGCTCAAGTTAAAGAAGAGGACCTGGATTGAAGGCATCACGACGGTACATCTTGCCGGGTGATTATGCAGGGCTAATATATAAACGCACCATTGCTCAAAGCGGATCTATTTTCGATTGTTTTACTTTTTACCTTTTGTACTGTATCTTGTTTGCTGCATCCATTATCTATATGCAGGAATTAGACCAAAATTCAACCTCGCAAAAAATTTGATTACATCAACTCCGACTGGGATCAGTAGTGAAATTTGATTCTAACAATCGTAAAACTTTAGATCGCTAACTGACTCGTTTTAATGCTAATGTTCGCTATAAATATACTTGGGTGTTTTTCTACAAATTTTTATTATTTAAAAAAAATCAATTAAATAAGATTTTTACATTTAAGTACAATTAAAGTTTATTAACGCATCTTCATACGTTTCGCAAACATTAATTCGATAGGTCCGTCCAAATGCATTCGTACATAGGTTTATAAAAGGCAATCTGAAACGTTGGACCAGCCCACTCTGCTATTGCTTACGCAGTGATTCCCGCTACCCATAGCGACCGGAGCTTCCACAAGCAGCCCACCTGCCCTGATAATTGTTACCCGGTTATTTGCGGGAAGAATGAAACGTAGATTTATTTCAATATAACCGATCAATGTTAGTTATACGTAGATTACATTTGAAATTATCGTCATCATATCATTAAAAAACATTTCATAGCGTTTAAACATTTAGATAAAAGACATAATATTTATCCCATATATTTAAATTAGAGTAGGACAGTAGGGTTACTACTTTAGACTAGATCCTCCTTTTGAGCATATTACTTTATTATGCTGGAAATCTATAAAATGTGGCAATTAAAATAGATGTAACTACGGTTAATCTTCTGATGGTGAAAAGAAATGTGCAAATGAATGCTCAAAGTACTTTATGTAAAATGGATGTAAGATTAATGAACACTCTTACTCCAGTACTTTCTCCTTATAATGTTTTGATTTCAAAACAGAAAGTATTGTATGGCGCGCGGTGGACATTAACTAAAGTTTCATCTATTTAAAATGCTTTAAGAACTCGAAACATTCCTTGACAATTGTTGATGTTCATATACCTGTGTATTTTACTACGTAGTTGTCTATGTCAGTGGTATTTAAAGGATATTATTGTAGATTATGCTCGTTTTAATTACGTCCAGAATCGGGGTTAATGACGTTAAATGAACACAACAATAAACTGCACACACACGAAAACTTGTTGTGCAAACATACAACATTGACTTAAATGAAACGAGCGTGATCTTTTCCTTTTCTGGAGTGATTGTGATGGATATATTATAAATGTAATTATCACAATTATACTTCAGTAATCGGACTTAGAAAACAGGTATCCGAGGCTGTTGCAAAAAAACGTTAGATGTGTCGATGTTACAGTTGTAATAGTAGTGAATTCATGTGGTGTTTGTTGTTTTAAAAACAAGTGGGTCCCGATGACTTAGCGCTGGTGCAACAATCTTTTTGTCTGTTTTACAGCAGCGCCGTTTTAGGGGTTTTCGTAAATTGCGTCAATGTTTGCAATTATATTTACTTCCGATCGTGTCATAACCATCTGCTTTATTGCACAAGACGCATGTTAGAGTTGTTCGTTAGGAAACTTGGTAACAAGTTTATACAGCGGGAATGATAATGAAGCTTCCATTGGTGTATACCAAGCTTATTGAGTAGATCACAGTTTTAGAGAGAAAATTGCTGCGCGTCATCATGCATGAAATAGACACGAGATTGTTAGAATATTCTTGAATTACTCATTTTGGCCAAAATTGTATGTACGCCGTATTTATATGTAGGGCGTATTATGATTTTCGCTCAGTATTATTAGTTGATATAGCAAAAAAAATAGGTCGATATAAAAAGATAAGTCATCACGGACCCCATAATATTTATCGATCACTAATTACCACTCTACTCTTGCTTAAACGGATTAAATGTCTGTAGCGACTTCTCACCCACGACTCAGTTACTAATAACGTGTCACCTTGTGGTAACTTTTATATTGATCGTCGTGTAGCCGAAAGACAAGGACGAACTCGATTTCGCTAACTTCCGGTGCGGGTACCAGAGATTGTAGTGCAGTGGGAATTAGTAGATTACATCTAATATTATTCTCTATTCCCCCGTAAGCGATTCTTGGCGTGATTACGTTTTTTTTAATTTTGTTCCTATTTTTAATTCTTCCCACGGTAGTTATTTACCACATACTTTTGCTGACAGAGACACCTTTTTCTATTTCAGTATATAAATCTTGTAGGTAGGGCGAAGATGGCAAATTTAAAATTTATTGTAAAGTCTGATGATGTCCGTTTTGATTAACCGACTGTATGTAATATGGTCTTTAGGAATCAGCAGTAATTGGTAATTTTATCTGTAAATTTAATTTGTTTTAAGATTTATAGTTAGGTGATATCTGCATTTTTGCGTCGTGTGCTAAATCAACATTGGTTTGGCTACACGAAAGTTTTGTTTCGTCTGAAGGACCGCTATTGTAGTGCGATTGTATGAATTCCAAAATTACAAAAGGGACCTGTATCTTCAATAATGTTTAAAAACTCTTTTTAAATATTTAACTACCAGCTATTATCCTAATCACGTTATGTATTTAATTTTCGATCAAAATCATTTTCCGTCATTTATTAGCATTATAACCATTTTAATTGATACTAATTGTCCTATTAGATATAATTTTCCATTTTAACTTATCCCCTCCGTCCAGTTGAAAGCGTGTTCATATTATATTTGAATATTATTACAAAATTAATGACTTTTGATTCTATCAAACATTTATTAACGTGTTGTTTTCTTAATTATGAATTTTATCAATCGTTATAAGATATTATTTGTTGATATTTAATGATCGAATTTTATTGAAAATTAACATTCACAAAAAAAAACAATATTGCTTAAGGTCTGAGTGGGCGAGGGACAGCTATTGTGCGGGGTCCGTATATTAACTGTACTGAAAAACTGAATTTACGCTAAATATTTGCTAATACGAGCTTAAAAATTATTCCGTTTCTTATTCGAGTTTTAATGAAATCACATAAATTAGGATAACGGTGCAGAAATTTCGGCCAGCCACACTTTCCCTCATACATGTAACTTTTAAATAAGGATTTTAACATTAAGAGCTTTACGACTAGTACTTAAAAGTGGGATCTAATGAAACGATCTCGATTTTTCAACATAATTTATTGTATTAATATCCATCCACTATAATTAGATAATAGGTGTATCGGTCAAATGCATTTTCTAGCTTCATTATATAAATTAATCATTTAGGTTTGATCACAATCAAGATCTCTGTTTTATTTAATTTTTTTTAAAAAATTACAGGTCCCCTAATCTTTGCAATTACGATATCTTCAAAACTAAACGTTTTCCTTAAAGAAAACATTTTTGGAAATTAATTCAATGACATCATAATTATAATTGATTCAATATTTAAAAGAAAATTTCATATTATATTTATGACATATCTACTGTTATCTACCAATAGAAGAGCTTTCCTACAATCGCATATACATTTTTGGTCCATTCATGTCGGGTGTTATGGATTGAGTCACGAGTATTATTTTATATGAGCACAACGTAACAAGCTTAATAGGTGACGGAGAAGTGGTATGCCAATCGTTACAGCATTCAGAACAACAATTATTTAGTGTGAACAAATCATGCCACACACTCAGAATAATGGTGATCTATCAGAAAATTTCTAATAATGCAAAACTTGTATACTTTCTTAAGAAAGAAATCATTAATGATTTCCAACAAAATGAAATTTTTTGCTTCAACTCATTTTTATTCTAAGAGTGCGACGTGATACACTTGCTGCCACTTCAATGTCTAAGGATCCAAAAACATCAATCCCGCTGCAGCAGCGCGCACTGTAAATGGGGACACGTTCGCAGCTCTGTGTAAATAAAAGTGGCTCTGCGGCTGGTAAACAGTTTTTGTTTCTTGGTATGATTGAAATGAAATGTCGGCTACGATGAAGGCTCTGTAGTTTCACTGTAATTTTAATGCTATTTTTGTGGAAATCGTCTTACACTCTCCAAACATTAACTAGCGTCATTGGGCATTTTAAAATTTGTAACATGGTTACAATTTCAAATCAGCACAAACTGAAATTGTAACGA
Source organism: Pachliopta kotzebuea (assembly GCA_018246255.1). Taxonomy (NCBI): domain Eukaryota; kingdom Metazoa; phylum Arthropoda; class Insecta; order Lepidoptera; family Papilionidae; genus Pachliopta; species Pachliopta kotzebuea. The sequence continues at coordinate 4,464 of DWLS01000995.1, read as the reverse complement.
GATAAGGCATACAAATACAAGTTCCCTTTGCCAGACAGTAAATAAAAAACAAGAATGTTACAGTTTTACATGTCCAAGTACCGCGAAGTTATGATTGAAACCCCAAGCCAAGTAAGGACGTACGACTAATTTATTCCTTGAGTTAATAAATTACTTTATTAACTTCTAAATCCGTATGTTGGTATATATATTATTATATGTTAGTTATGTTTCGACTTCAATTAATTTAAGTAAGCAAAAGTAATTGTCTACGCCTTAACTATGTTAAACGATTTCTTTAAAAGCTTCAGTGACGTCACCATGCCACAACAGAAAATTATAACATCTTTTTATTTCGTCAAGTGTCCTCGCTGGAGTATTGAAGTTATACGTCCTGCACTTGTGTTTGTAGAGACAAGTTGCGATATTCCGCACTAACTGACGCTTTTTCAAGTTTTCTACTTGTTTTCACAAAGCTATGTTATAAAATCCGTTTCATTTCCCCTTCTTATTGTAAATCAATATTGTATAAACAATTCAATAAAGTGACTTTGATGTTTAATCGTGAGTTTCACTTAATTTCTCCCCACTAACGTAGTATTTATTCGATATATAATCAAGGTTTATTTTTATTTAAGAAAAAAGTAGTGCTAAAACTGCATATAATAAAACCAGAGAAATGCTTGAGCTATTGAAAAGTATATTTACTGAAGGTTTTATTAATTTAAATTAAACACATTTTTTTAATTTATTATCAGATAGATTCTTTCAATAAACTACAAGAAATATTAACTAAACTTTTAAATATTTTTACCAAAAAATTTGTTGAACACGTTACATAGTTTTGCGACGACGACAAGCAAAGCGAGCTAAAATAGCACAAGTTAAACGCTCACGAAGAGCCTTCTTTAACTGTTCTTTTAATAATTTTCATGCCTTTCTATTAAAACACTTTCAAATTTCTGAAATAAAATATACACGATTCAAAAAGGAAATTATTTTCAGTGTCACGAAATACCGCACTTTATAAAACTCCTCAATAAATATGGAGAGGATCATCACATTCGAATGGTTGCCTTATACAGTTTAATTTTTTTTCAGTTTATGGCTTCTACTGCTCTGCGCAATAATTTCGCCAATGACTGGTAATGGTGAGAATACACACAGGGAATAGAAAATTGATCGGTATAAAAGTGAAATTCGGCTAATATGAAAGAGAATCCAACACTGGCGACGATTTTCCATTCGTAAAACGAAAGACAACACAAACATATAGCACGTAATACAATAAATCCTGTATAAAACATTATCAAAGAATATTTTCGTCCGTGTCAAATGACTGCTATTTTCGAACTCCACCTTATACAGTTGTAAATAAAACACATCTCTCAAAATAATATTTATTTTAAAAAATATTAATTTCCTAGTTCTATGACCATTGACAGTTTGCGTAAAATAACTTGACAAGTATCACAGTACATACATATTTTACGAACGTTATACTATCATTACCAGAAAATAAAAGTGTAAACACATACATACACACGTGTGCTGCACAAGTCACGGTGGTTACCAAGCTAGTCATTTAAAAATTGTAGTTACTTCTCATATTATTATAAAAAACAGTTTAGTTACATTATATTGTAACGGAAATAAAAAGAGATGTCCAATAATAATAAACTCACATCCGAACATGGATTATGTCGATATCATTGTGCAACATAACATTAAAAAATAATTAAGTATACATTTTAGTCCACATAAAACAATAAGACAAACAATACTTTGCAAAAAGCAAGTGTTAAAATAACTAAAATAAATGATTACATAAAATTTGTCTAATTAAAAAAAATATACGTACAAGGCCTCATCTAAAGCAGTCTGCAATTTTAGAATTCGCAAATAAAACGGTTAAAAACTAAATGGTCGGTACATTACTACAATCTACATTGAAACCATCTTCAGGTCTCAATAAATACATTATGTATTATATTATTACTAAACCTGCCAGCGAAACACCAAAAATGCAAAATACACTTTGCGCATACGATAAGCATGTCTGAACAAAATTTTGTATTTTTTTTATACCACTTAGATGGCAAACAAGCATACGGTCTGCCTGATGGTAAGCAGTTACCATGTCCTCTAGACGCCTGCAGCATCGGAGGCTAACATCTTCTATAATAAATCATATTATATAAGGGCAACATTGCTATGTACGCTTAAATTTATTTTATGTTAGGTCCCTGTTGCCGGAGACCGCTTAGGCACTCCAGCAGCTCCTGTTGCAGTCGCCAAATATTAATATGTTGCGGTTTGAAGGAGCGTGTAAACGTGTTACTACTGGGGTAAGGAGATTAAAACCTTACGTCTCAAGGCAACGAACGCAACGTGGTGCTGTGTGTACCATTTGTTAAAATGGTTACAGCGGCTGGTTACAGCGCCACGTGTTTAAGCACAAACGTATTACTTACCACCAGATTAACGTCAGGCTTGTCTCGTAGCTTAGTCAAAAAAAAATATAATGATGTCATTTTTCAATAACCTTTTTTTATATAAAATAGAACTTAGTTCGCGGCAGCTTACAAGATATTCGCTTCATGATTTACCAAAATATAATTTTCATTCGCAGAAAAATTCTACCCGTCACCTTTATTCTGATATAAAAATAAATATGTAATACATAAAAACATAATTTATCTGATATGAAAATATAAATAGTTAATACATCTGGTACATAAATATGAATATACAGTAAAATTTGTATTACGTTCACAAACCGTGAATGGAAATAGTGTTAATACAGTTAAACGAAATGCCATACCAATGTTATATATTTCGGGCTTTTTAGTCTGTGAGAAATATCAACAAATAATAATGGTAACCTCCACATGTCACGGTCTGATAATTGCGGCCTTCGATCGGCTATAAGTTGGTTGACTTCAACTCGAAGAGAGCGGCAAGAGCCAAATGGTCAGAGGCGTACTTGTAGTTAGGAAGGGTACCCATTTTCTCGCACTCCACATCTGTTGGCAAACGTAGTCTTTCCAACAACCTCAAATTGCTGCAACGACTAAAACAAAATAAAAATTCCCAATAACTGATTCCTCCTTGTAGCATGTGTAATAAGTAAACGTAAATTTAAAAAATAATCTATGGTTATAAAAATAAGCGTATGTGTTTATTCGGAAACGTAGAGACTAACAAAATAGACAAATGCGTATATATATTTCATTGTAATTTGTCTTATGTTTACTTTTTGTTATATTTAAGTATAAGATAGAGCACAAACTTGCTCTGTACTTTTTACGGGCGAATTATTTACCTAAAGTATATATAGTCGACCGTGATCCAACAGTTTTGGAATGTAGTTGCCTCTGGGGCTCCGTCTTCCTTTTTCTGCGAGTACACAGATATTAAACGCAGTGCATGGTCCAATTCGCCGGTGTTGAAAAGCGCGCTGTGCTCGTCTCCCGACCAAAGTACCCCCTCTACGCCACCCTCAATTTGTCCGCCACCAGCGCGTTCCGAATTAAAGATCTTGCAACATACAAAAGGTGAGTAAAAATTAAATAAACAAAGAATACTTCTTTGTTTATTTAATTTTTAAGGCGTGAAAAACAATATAACGCATTTCTGTTTGTTAACTACTAAGCCATCTAGTATCTCAGCCCAAAGACTAAGATAACACTTGCCTGTCCTAAAAGGTAACCGAAAGGGTTTTCAGCATAGCAATTCTGCAAGAGTGTAGTCCCTTCTTAATTAATAAGCAAGCTTGAGTAGGATACCAAATGCTGAGTGATCTTATATATATCATAGTAATAAAATAAGCAATATGCACCAGAAACCTTAATCATACTGGCGTCTGCAGCGGTGCCTTGCAAACGATTAAGGTATACGGAAAGATGTTGACAACTATCCGTGACACCAATTTTTTTCCAATCAGAGTTGTCTCGGAATAATCTCGCCCTGCAGAAGTAACAGGATTTATTATTAATAAACGACATATACAATTAACTAATTAATAAGAAAACAAAACTAGTAAATAACAAATATGCAGACGTATTATCTATTAAAACATTGGTTATAAGCATATTATCTCAATTTGATCAATCAAAGCAATTAAAGATAAAAAGTAACTTGAAAATAACCTAACGTGTCCTCTGCGTAACAGCTTGTTAACAACACTATCGGGCGGTGAATTGAAGTCTCCGGTCAGAATGATTGGATAGTGTCCTGACCTAAAAAATGCAACCAGTAATAAATATAGTAATATCAGTTAACAAAAAACAACAATTGTATTATGACTTTCTTGCCCAAGGTAATCCTGGTAGATAAATCAACACAATACTTGTTACTGTCAATATACAATTATTTCAATAATACTACGGTACATAAGATGAAGTCATTTGCGCGTCCGGGAAGCGGCTCAGTGCTTCGAAGCAAAACGTGGGAAACCTCTTGACTTTCTTAGGGATATAACGA
>DWLS01000994.1:0-24682 GCA_018246255.1 Pachliopta kotzebuea | reverse complement strand
ATATTCAGTAATATTAGCTACACAGATTACTTACCCAGAAAGATTCCTGTTGTAAAGTTGCTATTGCTTAGTTGCTTACCTGTAAGAAATATGAAATATAATTAATACTTATTATTAAAATTAAATATGTAGCTAACACGCAGGTAAATGAAGAGAGGAGTCAGAAGAGGAGAAACAGAATATGACGTAGCCGTTGGAAAATGTATAACATTTTCATTATTAAGGTATTCTCTGCCAATTTTCTTAAAGATAGAAAACTAGGTATTTGTTTTGAAAGTCAATACACTTTTACTAATACTAATTTATTAATGATATTATATAATTTGAAAAGGTTAAAACTATATCATTAATGTTTTACATAACTGGTTAGTTTAAGATGTATTTTGACTGTATTTTACTATTCAATTATTTTATACTATGCTAAATATTCGACACAACCATGGGGGTCCTAAAAAGAGGCAATTTTTTTTACATTGTTTAATATGTATTCATAATTAATATAGATTTTTATGTGTATACACTTAAACATTAAATTTTATGATCTTTATTATAACCAGCCCACAGCTAAATATCACTTTAAGGATTTTCAAACCGATTGACTGTTCAAAGTTGATAATTTTAACAACATGTCGATTTAATGATAAATTAACAACAGTAACGGTTGTTATTAAAACGAAACATTAAAAGAGCGATATAAGAGGTAAGCTCTTTCAACTCAATTATAATTAAATTCAATTAATTTAACAACCCGAAGTTAACAAAGGCCGACTTTAATCCGTTGTTTTTATTGTTTACTTTCGAAACCTCAATTAGTGCGACTTTCTAATGATTTTTGCTCGCCGTTAAAAATATAACGCCGCCTGGTCTCCAGAGCAGAGACCACAATAACAAATGTGGTCAATGGAATGTGTTGAGTTAAGAAACCATATCTAAAGGTGTACGGAGCGATTTGTTGGACCGCAAGCTGAATGTAGATGGAGAAATCTTTATTGTTTTATCTCACTACAGATTTTTGTAACCTTGTTTTAATTGACAATCACCTGAACATTGTTTTCGTAATAAATATATGCTATATGCTTTATTATTATATGTTATCTACTCTATTATTGATCGTTATACTTCGTTTGGCGGCATACAATACTTGTCCCATATCGTTTTACCTCTTATCTTGAAGTATATTAGTTATCTGCAAACCTGAAGAAAATTTTAAGTCAGTGTCTGATGGTAGGTCTCCGTTATTGTTGATCGTTTAGGTACCGCCACAGCTCCTAGTACAGTCAAAAAATAGTAGTGTGCATACTATGTTCCGGTTTAAAGTGTGCTGTAAACCTAGTGAAATTACTGGGGTAACGAGTCATAAGACCGTATGTCCCAAGGTGAGAGCAATGTGATGCTGTCTGTGTACATAATCATAACAAGCCCCACGTTGTAATGGGCAAACGTGTCACTTACCGTCTAGTGAAGGCCTTGCTCGTCACGTCACATAAAAAACTGATATAAATTTTATAAAAATCATTTAAACAAATCAATGTAAAAGTTATACTGATGACGTTAAAGTATACGTGGATGTAGTAATATTATTAAAATTATCTTATATTTCATAGCCCACTTTTAAAAACAAAATTAAAAGCCCTTGATTTCACCGAAGGCCAATTACGGAATGTACGTAGACAGCGCAATGTGAAAAAAAAACTACAGCGCTATCAAGGTCGCATTATAAAAAATAATATAGGGTACGGCAGCTGCAAACAATTGTGCGAACAAGTGACCAAATTGTCTTGTAATGACAGTGATTTGCGGAGAGAGCCGAGAGCTGGCGGATAGAGGGGTTATTAAAGTGAGACATGTTAGCCAACACTACTAGACGGTAGTTAACTGTAAACATACCGTCCGTCAGTGGACGTGTATCGGCTGATGATAATACCATCCGCGGGTACTCCCGTTTCACACTTTTAGCTCTTGAACACAGGCCCCCCAACATTTGTAAATATACATCTTATATATGACGAGTGCATTGTGTTGTTGCCACTGGAAGAACTTACACCTTTGATAAATTGGCACGCTTTTTAATATTCTCAGTGAATAGTCTTGGAATCTTCTCCCAAAAGAGAGATAGAAAGAAAAAAAGAAAAGACCATTTGTCCCAATAAATGAAGACAGCATGCTTCAGCATTTTAAGCCTTCTTGTCGCCTAACAGTTTAAAAGGAGTTTTAAGCTATTATTCAAAAAAGAAATAATTACGGTCTTACTCTACTATAAATAACAGTTGTAACTCGATTGTCATAACGGTGTACATTTAGCTGGTATCAATGCTGACTGTATTGGACTCCGCTTCAGATCTAATTTTATATGAGCGGAAGCTGACCCGGCCTTTGAGGATTATCTGTCAAACATCACAGACTTATAGGATTTACGTAAGGAAGCAAACAGTAACCATATTTTGTCATTTTGATCACTTTTTTAAAGACATGCTACCACTTATCCTATACTATTTTTAGTATCTAATTGACATAAAAATAACATTTAAATAAAATGATTATTTTAAAAAACTTCCAGTAGTTTTTTGTATATTCCTATTATTAGAAATATATACTTTTTTCTGATCATGTGTTCGTTGAAGTTGTTCAAGATCTATTCGGAATACTATATTTTTTCTTGAAGGACTAAATATATTGTTTCCGGCTCGTCATAGATATTTTTTTTTGGAGATCTGACTTTATTTATTTAACATGACAAGCGTAATACTATTCTGTGTCTCTCATTTTACCTAGAAGTTAATTTTAATCATCATCGCTCCGCTTTGTAAGAATAAAATCTAGATTAATGTTTTCCTTTTGCTATTATAGAGTATATCAATTGTCAACTAATTTAATTTCGATGGCAAGACATTGTGTAGGTTGTTTAGCGAGTTGGGCATAACAAGGCAGGAAAAAACATGGTCATGTAGCCGCTAATGCTATAGAGAGGTGCGTTGGCGGGGCGCATGTTGTCTGAATTAGCCACGCATAATCGCGCTGTCTCGGATTCAAGACCTGCAGCGAATATTTTATCAGAGGAAATTGTAACTACTTCTACCTCAATTGCACCTTTATAAAACTATCACAAAATTTGATCGCAAAAATCTTTCGTAAACTTCCGATAGTTTATTATCTCTATGAAAATTGGTTGTAGAAAATAACTTTCAAATAATGCAAACTACACATTGTTTTTCATATATATAACGAAAAAATAAACAACATTAGAAAATCGTTGAACTTTCGAAAATATGATGGAAATTCTGAGTCTGAGTAGACCAACAAGAAAAAAATTATGTAAAACAAATCATATTACTTATTGTATTATCAGCGTTTCAAAGACGGGATATGTTGACGGCTAAGTTAAAGTTTTTATGTAATATTTTTTCACAACGACAATAGCATCAAAATTTCAGACAAGAAATGCGAATAAGTTAACAAAGAAATAAGTATGAAAATTTTGTTCGTCCAAGTTATTTTCGCAACGGGGTCTTTATTATAACAAATAGTGGAAATCAGTTTAGGTATGCTATCTCAAGCGTGGTCCGCCGCCAATTTCTTCCCTGTGATCAGCTGTAACAAAGCTAATTGTCTTGGATTTAAGTTAAGTAAGTAGTATAATAATAATTGATACGCCGATTACTTACAGTTACTGTATAATATCATACTGGTGATTCCCAGACAGTGATCGAAAGCAGAAGATGTGCTTATATCCTGCTGTAATGCCATGTACTTACCTGATGGTAAGAGTATATATAGTTTACGATAGTAAATCGTATTTATTCAGAAGCATATCCACTCTTTCCTTAAACCCTCCAGCGTCGTATCAGAACTGTAATATTGACGCCAATAGACATATAGTCATATGTAATCCTTTAACCTTTAACTCGGACGGAAATCCCAAAGATACTGTGATTCAGGGTGATGAGAGATTTGCATACAAAAAAAATTTCTTGTTGATTTCCTTTAGTGCTTTAAGATATCTTCTACCAACGGTTTTTCTCTGAAGTCTGGGTAAACACGTCCCTAGGAAGAGCAAGGTATAGGTATTCCTCAGCACTCACGATGTGATATCTCCGCTTTTGCCGACCGCATTTAGAGACGGTTTATCATTAGCAAGATTTTAACAAAACCTTTTTATTAAAATTTCGTTTAACATTTACTCTGTTCAAGTATTTTAGTGTGAAAGTGATTTTACGTAGTTATGATGAACCGTCGCGTGCGCACTGAGAACGTAATAACCTGCGTCCAACAAAACGCCGCTCGCGTAATCACCAGCTCTGTGTAAATACTTTGTAGCATGTGATTTTTATTATTACAACACGTCAAGGATCATTCTGTTCTCGTCGTTTCTAACATAGTGATTGTATAAGGAAACCCGTTAATTTTTTTTCACATACGTTTAAAACAGAATATCTATAAAAAAGTATATTTCACATATAATCATAGCAAAGCTACGGTTAAAGTGTGTACATCGTCTTGTTCTATCTCGAACAACTTTTAGCGAACATTTTTTTAAAAACAATGACAAAACAGCCACTGACCTTTTTAAAATTTTAATTACTTAGAAACTTGTTTAAATAATTATTTCTTCAAATATTATATTCATTGTTCAAAATTGTTATGAATGTTTAAAATACAATTCATTTCAAATATTACATTAAGTTTGATATACACGATTAAACTACAACAAACAAAAGCAGTTTTATATTATAATTATATGAAGAAAATTTGTGAAATTCAATAATTATTGTGGGTAGTTTGATAAATAATATGTTAAAGGGGCGTTATTAGATCAGTTGTAATCAGTCTGTGGAAGCGTGCGGACGTTTTCATTGGACGGATAGGTTTACAGAAATCTTTTCCATTATAATATAACAAATGACTGGATATAAGTTTATTGAATCAGAAAAGAAAGAGACAGATATATATTCATATTATTATTTAATCAGTGGGTTTTACATATTTTGTAATTAAGTGTATTATAGTTATTATGTACAAAGTACAATACAATACGATGTTGTATATTGGACGTATTATCGAAATGCGTTGGTAAAGAGAGTTGTTTTAAATGAATTAAAAAAACCTTCTGTCTAGACTTAAGGTCAAATAACACAAAGCTATGTAATAAAGACCTGGTGAATTTCCATTCGAATTTTGATAAGCAGTAAACTCTGATATACGGTAACAATCGCTGCTACTAATTTCACTAAACATAAAGTTGTGCAGTTAATTGCTCGAGGTTCTAACATTCAATAAAACTTTAATGGTAACACTGAAAAGTCGTTACAGAGAACTACAGGATCTTATAAAAGGTAACGGTTCAAGATTTCGCGTCACGAGTCACTGTCACCGTTATAAACAAACTGATGAGATGACGATCAGGTAAATGCTAGTTAAGTTATACCCAGTCATCATGCTGTTGTGGTAAGTCGCTGTTACCGGAGACAGTCTAGTTAGGTAACATGGCTCCTATTTCTACCGTCAAATAGTAATGTATACACATTACTATGTTCCGGTTCGAATGGCGTTGAAAGCTAGTGAAATTACTGGAGTAACGAGACTTCATATCTTATGTCTTAAAGCGATGAGCGCAATGGTGTGCTGTGTATACTACCGTAACCAGGGACACGTTGTTATGGTCAAACGTATCACTTATCATCAGGTGAATGCATCGCTTGTCGCTTCAAAATGTCTAATCTCGTTACTCCAGTAATTCCGATATTTACTGCTCTTTTAAAATATTTATGCACACTACTGTTTATCTAAAGAAATAATCGCTGTAGTTGACACCTAAACGAGCTTCAACAACGGAGACCAGGCAGTAAAATTTACTGTTATCTGGATTTCATCGATAATATTCGAGATGAGTCGATAGGTAAAGTAAGATAGCACATCACTAAGCTTAATAAAGCTGTACCCGGGCGGGGGCAATAAGATCTCGAATTTACGCGGATCGTTAGTCGACGGACATAAAAGTCGATATGAGTGCCCGTGTTTTTATCGATACAAGCAGTCGGCGGCTCGTTACTAGCGCCGATAATTTCTTCATTTTCATACGTCCCCACGAACTTCGGACCACTTTTTTTTTAACAATCTCATGTGCAAAAGCAACCGGTCCTTCTTTAAGCTTAATAACACAGGACATTAAAAGTTCCCCCTTAGTGGATTAGGAGCCTTTTCTTAAAAGGAAATGATAAGTCCAAATGCGAATTACTAAATGTCATATTTCTATTAAAGCTGTTGTATAAAAAACATGTCGATTTGTAAAAGATGTTTATCATTATTAATCTTAGTAGGAATCAAACACGTGTCTTTAGATATACAGCTAAACCATCACTTGTTTACAGTTCTTGTTTAAAGAAATTAAATTTCAACGTTTACATTTCAATTGATCGACTTTTTGCGCGTTTGTTGGTACGCATGTAAGTGATGTTGCGACTTTTCAACTTTAGCATATACTTAAGTTATAGGTCACTGTATTAAGATATCTTATTTCTTACAAAAGATCAGAATAAAGTCTTCATTTCTATCTAAGTTATTTAAAAACTAGTTCTGAAACCGAAGATTTTTACCTGTATATTAATTTTACAGTTATATCCAAAATGACTGAACTTGGACTTGCGTTTGACCAAACTTTAAATGACAGTTATTTGATGATATAATTTTTTGGCACTAAGGTTACTAAGCTTAAGTAAGTACATATTAAATTCTTAATAGAAGAATCAATAAAGTCGCAAATATTGACAGAAAGATTACTATGCCAGGTGAACAAATGACTTAGTGAAAACCGCTGAGCAACATTAAACGAAAAGGCTTTAAAGCGGATGTGCGATATTTAGCAGTGAACTATGTAGATGTTACCGATAATCTCAATAGATAAAAACTAGTAGTATGCTTGTCGTATAAATAAAGTTCATGCTGTGATTGAAGTCTACCGTCACTAAGTTCAAAGTGACTGCCTTAGGAAAGTTGTAACCGATTTTGTTTTATTCCAATGATACAATTAATCCATCTCGAATGGAAAGAATGAAAGGTCTAATAACACGTTGGTGATGTCGGATATCGTCCGCTGGCTGGTGAAAGCGGCCGATCGAGCAATATTAGCTTAAATAGCTTCGAGTGAATTTAGACAGCTAATTACATATTATTTTATTATATCGGCAATAGGCTTACGAACTTTAATTTCTATTAAGGTATTATTTTTACTAATGAAACTATGAGTTCAACAGGATGTTTCTTTATAGCCATTGCATCAGATGACATCCGCTACTGGGAACAAGCAAAGAACTCTAAATCGGTTGGTGTTGCGTGAATAGAACGTTTATCTGATAGTACCTGATAATACATTGAGCTTATCGACTACAGATACATATTACACCTTTCAAACCGGAACACTCTAAAATACCTAGATGGTACATATAAAAACAAAGCCTAACTTAACTTTACTTGGACCTATGAACAGCAAAGCTTTGTTTAGTAACAATGACAACAAAGATGCTTAAGTTTTACAACAGCACTATCCAAAAGCTACAAACATGTGATTTTGTCATCAAGTGAAGTGATGACGATCATAATGATATAAAGAAATAATATAAAATGGTTAATCAGTGTGGATAAGTCTCTCATGTTAGTTTAATTAAATTTTAGATTAACTTAGTGCCTACCGTTTTTGTGATTATGTAAATGATTAACTTTTAAGATGATAAGTACCAAAGGAAATCAGTTTCACTCGTACAAGAAATAATGCATATTACTTTAATCATAACAGTCAACGGTAACATTTACGAATTTTCGTGTACGTGATGGGGAAAACCGCAGATTAAATTATAAAAAGCTAAAAGTATAACTAAGTTATCAATGCTTTCAAAGGTCACGAATAAGCTGAGAGGGATTTGTATCTGTTGATTTCTAGATACCGATAAATTTCTTTTATAAAATTATTAAGCAGATCTTCGACGATGGCTCAAACTCACTAATGCGTATATGCGTCTTTTGGTTGATGATAAAGATATTTATTTATATATAATTTGGTACAAATCTGGAAAGGGACGTTATAATATTACTAGTAGTTGCCAGTTACAAATATATAGGTATACATGGCATATGTCAGTCATTAAGTTGGCATAGCAGCATCACATTCTGCACGGAGGCACGCCAAGAAAGGGAAGATATTAGTAAGATATTTGTAGATTTTTAAATCCATCAAATCTATTAAAAGGCAATAAGAAGTATCTCATTATCCCTTTTTTTACACGGGAAAGAATAATTATTAATTTTATTCATTCGGCGAGGTTATGAATCGAGCAAGACGTGCACCTGATGATTAGTGATACGCTTGCCCATAACAATCTAGCACTAGTTAAGATGATATACACAGCATCACATTACGCTCGTTACTTTGATAATTTGTTTACTTTCGTTACTCCAGTAATTTTACTAGCTTACAGCAACCTTCAAACCGGAAAGTAGTAATGTTTGTATAGTACTGTTTATCGGCTACAATAGGAGCTGTGGTGGTACCTACTTAGACGGTCTCCGGCAACAGAGACCTACCACCAATACATCGTCATCATCCTATCAGAATTCTTACTTACACTGCTCTCCAATACAAAAAGATCGAATTTAAGTAAATCTTTTCCTGCCTTTAACATTTGGCTTTGCTGTATCGTAGAAATTAAAAAAAAAAATAATGTTAAGTAAAATCTAAAACAAGTAACCGTTTTAAGCATAATGCTTACTTCTGGTTTCCTTAACATAACATCATAAAGTCCAGAATTAAAAGCTAACGGCGATAACAAATTTTAATATCAATTTACTTTACGAGCGCTATAAAAGAGATTTTAGTTAACCGTTAACCTAAAGTAAATAAACTAATTATTATTGTAACAAGTCTATATTATCTACTAATTAATATTATAATCATGAAGAATCATTTTCATGATGATAATCATCATAGTATTAACAACATGTTGAAATTATAATAATGAATCACATCTATATCATTAAGTTTGTAACATCCTTTTTTACGATATTATTTGTTGATGGTAATAGTAGTCTGTTACCAGAGACCATCAAAACAGTAGTATGCAGATATTACTGTATTCCAGTTTAAAGGACTAATGAAATTGCCGGTGTAACTATAATTGTTCTTCTTGGCGAAGAGCACTGTATCGCAGTAAATATTCGGTCTAAGGACACATTTGTTATAGCCAAATAAGATTTAGTATCAGGTCAAAGTTAATTTGATTCTAGACGTTATATAAAAAAAAAATATTTTAAATATAGGATAGACATTATCTTTAAATTAACGCTTGATCTGTACGTTTTTAGCTCTTTATGTCATTAAATAGTGAACAATTGTTGGAACATTGAAAGCTAAATGTTTATAACCTATTTTCTAATTTTTAACAATTTTTATAATAAAATATTTTACCTTCAATAACATTCCGTAATTAGGGGAGGGTTTTAAATCGTTCATTTTTATATTATGCATCAGAAATTGAATCTATACCAAGAGATTAAAAAGGAAACCGAAAACCATCAATGTCAAAACCGCAACAATTTCCCGTGTAAATGGATGGCAGAGGTCCAATATTCCGTGAACGGGTCTGCAGCGGTCGTTAAGGTTATATTCTTATCCCTCCCGTGTAAAACAACATTAATGTTGCCAGCGCATTATCGTATCACAGTAAGCTCGTTACATACAAAACAGACAGATCGGATTGTTTATTTCGACAAACTGTATGGGACATTAATATTTTACGTGGTCTCATATATTCTTATTAATTTGTATCGTTATTGCTCATAAATGGTCCTTTGTTAAGTTAAACCCTTCAGAATAACTTAAAGCTACGAAGTTTTTCAAAATGCTTTTATTGGAGTCATGGTAATAACCTTAGAAATTGGATCCTTAGAATTAAGGACACTAATATATCTGAAAAGATTGTTAGACTTAAGCGGTTATCGTCAAGGTTGTTGATCGATCACTGACGGATCCTGGTGTAAAGTCTTCGTCTGTTGATGCTGATGATCATTTTAGTGGATTTTCATTCATTTTTGTTTATGACTGCGAACGAGGAGAAAGTAAGGTTAAATAATCAGTATGTAGAATATATAAGAATTTGGCTTGTTATTAGTGACTTTAAAGTTGTAAATTAAATAAAAATATTTTTCTTATAGGTATAGTTTAAAAAAACAATTTTCTATTGCAGAATATGAGTAATAAAATCTAACATTCCACGAGGTCAAAAAAATTTGAAACTTGTAGAAAACTAACTTATTCTAATAGCGTCTATCATTTCCTCTGATGATAAATCTTTGTATACATGTACTTGGGTCGTAAACATTTGGAAGTTTTGCACCATTCATAGTACAGTTTATTTATTAGCGGCGACAAGGTTTTTTTTACATGAAGAAGATTTTATAAAAACAGAACAACTGAGTAACTTCTCCAATTGAATGTAAGGGCCTCGTTAGTTTCTTATTGGTCCTCATCAAGCCGTGTAAACGTACGGCTTAAACGTTTTACACGGACCAATTTACACAAACATTATTGCATCGTAAATTCCTCGCGGTGACTTAATTTAGTGAGTTTATTTAAAAAAAAAATTAACCTCCCGAAATGTTTGTAATGAAACGATCGCGAGTAACGACTTATATATTTGGTGAAAGCATTTAAATTGATGCGATGTTTCGCTAAAAGTTGAGATAACTTTGCGAACTTAATAAGTGAATTAAACTTGCAACGATGTATCTTTTTCAGCCTTAAATTCTTTGATAGTTGAAAGAAATTAATAAAAATTTTATTTGTATTACGTATTACAAATTTATTTAATGTTTAAGGTGATTATGAAAAGTAACATACACGATACAGAATTATTCTTTAAGATACGGATTAGGTGGGGTTAAGATTTACACTGAACTTAAACTTCCACTGCAGAGAATCATCATAAAGAAACCAATATATTTCAATACCAAGTTTCATGAACATAAGAATGTCAACTCACACTTGGTCAGCGGCCCCAAGAACCTCCGTTACAACGCAAGACTTTACGCAACGGAGGAAGTTAAAGACTTATTTACTATACAGTATAAATGAAACAAGAAGAAGTTGTACGCTAATTAAAATTACCCCGATTAAAGCATAATTCAAATCGATTATTCCAAACGGCGCAATCAGAATCGCAATCGGAGTAAACTCGATACCGGTATTCCGTTTGAACATCGATATCTCGTTTAGTGAGCCGCGAGCGGTCCCGGTAACAAATGGTCCGCATTTAAACTCCATCCTCCTCTATGTACTAATATCGTTTTATTATGTTAATGCTTTCAGCGCGCATTAGTTCCGTCGTACTGAGTATTGATATCCCAGCGCTGAGCTCGCATCCCAATGAGCACGGACGGTGAGACCTCGCCCAGATCAGATGCAGCAAGGAAGATTGAAAGCGCTGCATTCGTCGCTTTATAAGACCTATACCTAGTAAGAGAAAGAATATACTGCTTGATTTTTATATGATAGGAGATACAAGGTACGTACCATCGCAGCTTGTATAGCATCCGACAAATAATAATCAGCAAACACAACTGTGTTCCGGTTTGAAGAGTGCTGTAGTTACTAAAATTACTAGGGTAACAAGACTTAACACCTTATGTACTAAGACCACGAGCACAGTTGTGTATACCATTTTAACCAACGGCACGTTGTAAGAGCAAGCATTTCACTTACCATCAGGTAATGCTTTCCTCGTCTCGTCGCTTATCGAATAAAAAAAGCTACTACTGGTAACAATACGGGAATATACACTACAACAAATTGTGCCGTGACTTCGGTCTCCTTACCATCATCATTTATAGTGGATAACTGTGGTATACAAGCTGCATTGTTTCAATTAAAAAAAGTCTAATTTGAAAAAATATTATAAAAGATTTCTTATTGTTCCCATTACTGGCACCAAAGTCTTCTACCACTAGAAGACAAAAGCCTTTTATATATCATAGACTCGAGTGCGTGTTGGTGTATATGATATACTTCCATAAGCTGCTGTTCATAGAACACTAGTTTCCTCACGACTTTTTCCTTCACCGGAAACTCAAGGTCAATGGGAATCAAACCCCAGATGAGATGAAGAAAATTAAAAGGATCGTCTACGATTTTTCTTATTCTAAAACTTATAAAAATTTATACTTAGGTCTCAACACAGATAAACCTTTAAGTCTATATAGGCTTATATCTGCACTCGCTACTCGATTAGTGAATATTTACATAAAAATTATGAGGTTATAATTGCAGAGTATTGTAAAAAAATACTTATGTGGTAATAGTCTTGCTGAGGAAAGTAACCCTGGACCCGAGATACACTACAGCCACTTGGTAATGCGGCCATACAAAGTAAGTTACCTGACAGACGCTTTGATGGAATACCGCAGTGTAATAATGAAAACCAGTCTATACAGCCGATAGTAATCAGATACATATTAGGCTTAGCTTCAGTGCAGGCCAATTTCGTCTCCAAAGCTATCAATCGCTGGCTGATCTCCCCAGCTATTCAAGCTAATGCTATACTTAAGTCCTGTAGCATATTAAAATTATTTAATCATTGAATATTTTCAGATTACTTCCCTTATAAAAATATTCCCACCGCATAACGATTTTTAAATTTTAAGAGCCGCTGTTCTAGTAAGTTTACTGGTCAGACGATAACATCAAAATTAATATTATGTAATTGGGTATTTATTAATAAAAGAAAAAAAAATACTTTCTGTTAATCTTTTACTGTGTGATTTCCTGGAATTTCAGGGTTGGGTATACCGAAGATGTACCTTAGATATAGAGTTCATCTCCATACATTTAAGGATACGTCCCAACACCATCACTGCTATCCACCTTCATAAATATTGAAGCGGTCTCCCATGGAGGTCCGCCATAAATCGTTCCCATGTCGAGTCCGATGACGTAGCATTTTGCTCAGTAACTGCTTCAGTTGGATTCGCTCAGGATTGAGCCGGATTTAGTGCCAGAGTTGGGAGACAAGATCTGTTGTATGTATTGTGCGATCTCCTGCTTCCGTCAGCTGCATGACATCGCTGGATTAAAATTGCCTATAAGTTATTTCAGGTATACAGTTAACTTTAAAAGTTTTGTAAATATTTAGAAAATTTAACGAATATTGATCAAAGAAAACTATAGCATTTAGGACACGTGAATGTCCTCATGCTGTTACTTCACTGGAACCTCGAAGTTAGTGGAGATTGAATTCAAATCTTATAGAGTCACTATCAAAGTATTTGTAGGTAATTTCAAGCAAAGAGTACTAAATCGCGATTTCCTGATCTGTCATTACTACTGTTTCCTATCGATCTTCATACTAATAAACAGTATATTTTTAATGAAATATATTATAATTTCGGTACATTCTTTTCACGCGTGACAGACAATGATCACAAGATATAATGGTGGCATCTCATACTAACTCAATTATTAAAATAGTCAATATCGACACTTTTATTCGTAACGCTTTGAAAACAACTAAATCAAGGTGTCTCTTATCAATACTAGAATTAAATATATTTATATATTCTCGACATACCAAATTTTAGTTAACGTTAACAATATATTTTTAAGGTTAAAACAAATACAACAGTGCAAGTACTAACAGTGAAAAATCTTCTCACGGGTGCGTTGGCGTGATTGATATGGATGTTCAACACCTTAAAATCACTCGGTAATTGTTTCAATCTGGTGTAAGAGCAGCTTTACAATCTTTATAAGTAATCGAAAGAAAAAACCGGCCGTCAATTTCACAGGTCATCGCGGCTACCAAATGAGTGGTACAGTTTGCAGTAAAACATTAGCCTATTAACTTTGACGCATATAAAACATTACTTAACTACAATAAATTACTGGTTGTACCGTCGAATAGTAATATGAAAACATTATTGTGTTCCGGTTTGGAGTGTGCTGTTTGCTAGTGAAATTACTAGGTTAACGAGATTTAACACTTTACGTCAGGCGACAAGCACAAAGTGGTGCTGTGTACACCATCTTAACCAGCGCCTCGTTGTTATGGGCAGGCGTGTCACTTACTATCAGGTGAACGCTTTGTTCGTCTTATAGCCTCGCCAAATAAAAAAGTATTTGTTCATCGGTAGAAGCTTTAGTTTGTGCTTCATCTTTTGTTATATAATTGGAGGGAATGTTCCTCTATGAACATCCATACAAGCATAGAGAAAGGTAGCCAGTTCAGAATACAGATTGTTCAGGTATATAAGATGGAGATGGTTTGTGGGTTTGTCATCAAAAAACCTTTATTTTCATCGTAAAGCTTATACACATAAATAAAATTTATATAAAACTAGAATTTAATTGACAACCGCCATTTTATAACACTACAACTAAATGTATAAGCAAAATGTTCCGAGACTATAAAAATATCTGCTTTGGTTATTTGGTTTGCTGCTGACTGTAATAGTCACGAGATAATAAAGCAATGGTAATGACAACATCACGTGTTTTATCTACTCTGGTGCATTTACTACCTTTTCATTTACCGCTGCCACTCCGACGGCCAAGTACACCTTCACGTTTACTTCCAAATTGTCCACTTAGAAAGTGGACGCGAGCGTGAAAATGTCTTAATAACCATTACTACTGATTACTACTTAAATTATTTGTGACCGAACAAAATGATCACTGTAGTAATCAACGGTTTAAAGCAGTTAGATTTGCTGAAAGTGATTCGAGCAGTTTCGGAGAGAAAAATCACCTCTAACGAGTATCCTACGACCATAAAAAACTCGGGTCGTGATCGGCACGGAGCTTGGAGGATGTATGGAAATGTGCACCTGTTTCCCGCCACCCACTGCGCCGAGATAAATGGGCGGTTAGTTATGCATGCTACTCCTTATTGGCCCCTGGCCGACCCCTTTTTCAAGTCTACTACCGTGCAAGTTGCTAGTTAATGCGAACTTTAATTTGGTTATAAATATTCTCGTTTGTACATAACTGATGTGTAGGTTAGGTGCGTTATATATTCGGTTAATATTACTTATTATTTTGTATGTAGTCTTTTGTTGTTAATGCGTTTTATACCTGAGTAGCACCACGCTGGCCAGACGACAGGCGCCTCTGCGTCCAGCTCGCGGCGCGACAGCGGTGCCAGCATCAGACCGGCGGCGTTTCGCCCGCCCACCGAATCATCGCACTAGCCTACGGACGAACACACTGCTGTACACGGACTATCATAACTTAGCTAACAAAGCTGCACTAAAGAAAAAACCACTTGTTAAATTTCAATATCTTTTAGACGACACAAATAGTCTGGAACCTAACGTCGCTGCATCAGTAGAAATAGCAAGACTAGCAGGACTTTACATGGAATAAAAAAAAAACAAAGCTGCAGCTTGTCTTATTTACAGCTGAAACCTTGCAAACACACATCGCTTAGTAATCATTAATCATTATATCTATGACTATTCATGGTTCCCTGCTTTATACTTCTTCAGCGTGCAACTGTCGTAGAAACCATTATAAAATCTAACGCTCACATATTTTAGGACATAATGTTAGCATCTTCATGCTGCAAGTCACAAATTTGTAACAATTTTTTTTTTTACTTATTTATTGCACTGTATATTTAATTATAACAGATATCAGCGATAATTAGTAATAAAAAAAATTACTATTTTCTAAACTTTTTGTTAATATTGTTTCACATGTTGATATATAAATAGAATTTAATATTTATTAAGAATTTGGTCCAAGTTTATTGAAATTCCGAACTATACTATAACAGAATGACACTAACGTCTACTAAGATCCACATTATATTGTTCATGTTTTTTTTTGTTTCTGTCTATAAATAATCTTCTTATACTTCTTTCTAGTGCTTTTTCATTACGGTTAGTGAGTAGAAAATTCAATGCGAGTTAAACTCATCTGAACTTGTGTTTTTTGTTTCATTTGTACAAAGAGAAATAAAAATAAATATTGAACCTAAAGTAAAAACATAAAACAAGAACAACCGTCTTTTCATTTAAAGATTATAGCGAGAGAAAATGCTTTTTTTTTGTTTTTGGCTAATGATCGATTTAGTATCGGTTTTTCACCGAAGCGTGGCGCTGTGGGTGCGGAAAATCGGAGCGGGTCGGTCAAAGCGTTAAAATGGATATTTTACGGTTCAGTGAAAACGTCGGATGCTGCTTGTTTCGGAGGATATTACACTGCTGCGCGAGCGATATCGTGCTGTGTGAAAAATTGACATTTCGTGGAGCCTGATTATTAACAAACAGGGCAAGAAATAAGAGATTTTTTTTGATCTCTGTTACTGGGGTCCGTCTGGGTACACATCAATTTATTTCCTCTTTTTTCTTTATATTATATCAAGCTAAATTATTGGATTAATGGAGCATGACATACTCGAATTGTATTCCAAAGCAAGGAACGTATGGGCTGTAGTATCTCAATTGGCTTTCGACATAAAAAGTTTATGCTTCTTTTAGTATCTCTAACAGAAAATAATAGTAAACATATATGTGCAATATAAACAAATTAAATAATTTCAATTAATTCTATATAAGAAAAAGTTCACGTTAGTAAATCGTGATATCGACATTACCTGTACGCAATTAACGGCAAAAAATCCCACCCACTTTCTATACCACGCCACGTGAAGGTGTCTACTATTTGATATTCAACTACAATTAAGTTTATTTTTAAATTTACATTCCGTGACAATGGTCAAATTTAAACGGAGAACGAGTGTTCCATTTTCAAACGAGCGGCCGCAGCACGCGTCGCGCCCGCGGCTACCCACGCTTGCGCATGCCCATACTACTGCACGCTTCGATTTAGCACAGATAAAAAATACAAGTGTATATTATTAAATGCTATTTTGACAACAAATACTAGGAGATTTTTTAAATAATATTTAAATGTGATAACGATTTTCTGAACTATGATAATATTTGTGAAATACTATCTGTTTTAAAATTACTTTTTGCTTGAACAAGAATAAGTAATTGTTAACTACTATAATTTATGTATTAATAAAATAAAAAAGAACAACAAAAAGTTTTAAATATTTTTAATTGATATAAGTTTAATTGAGTAACATAAAAGAAGGATATATGTTTGAAAAAAGATATATTTTTAATTTCATTTAGTATATCAAATGTATAAGTGTCTTAACACATTATTTTGTATTAATTTTCATCATAGTATAAACTCAAACATTGTTGCGATACTTAAAGTATGGTACATTTTATTATTAACAATAGAATATAATTTAATGATATATCAATAAATTCAAGAGTAACTGCACTATGATATGTATAATTTTTAAATATCTACATATATTATTTCAGTTAGTATCCCCTATAGAACTCTTCACCTAGTGACTGTTTGATTATTTATTTTATTAATAATATAATTCTCAATTGAATATATAATCTGTATCGGGTATCGCGAAAACATAGTATCTGTCTGGTGCATAATCTGTGGCTGTGGCGTGTCTATGGCCGCGAGCTGTGTTCTCGTTGCGCGCCAGGTGTCGCGGTCGTGCGCCCAAGATCGTTTGTAAACTCGGCTGCACTCATCAATTGCGCGCAATTGAGCCTTTTTTCTGTACGTCCATTAGAGAAGACACGCAAGTCGTCCAGGTGACAGCGTTTCTACAGCATGTCTTGATTTGTGAATTTACTATTGGATAAATTGTTTTTGAACGTGTCGTAGTAAAATTACTGTAGTAACAAGACTTAAAATCTTATGTATCAACGCGAAGGATATAACATAATACAGTATGTACGAGTACTATACTTACTAACTCTACTTTTAAACGTCTCACTATCAGGTCCTGCTTAATAAGAACCGTAACAGAGTAATTGCTTATAACATAAAGTATAGTATATTGAAACATGCAGTATTCTAATTAAAAAAAAAGGGAATAATTTGAAATATTTATGAAAGAATAGTTCCATAAGTAACTACAAAGTTTACCTATAACTTTGCAGCAGCTGTGTATATATTATCTGATAAAGACCAGAAAACAAAAAAGATACCGTTTAATAGACACGAAATTGTTGTGTTTTCCGGCATTGCTGGCTTCCTACGGATTGGAAACCATCCTGTGCACGGCGTCTGTTTAGAAAGCGGTGGCAATTACGCGGCGCGGACGGCGACCGCTATCGACGGTGCGCCGACCGCCGCTACGACATCCTGTAGTTTCATTTACATTAACAAAGGGACACTGGCTTTAATTAATACTACTGAACTTGAATGTACTTCGACAAACTTGAATTTTAATTAATACCTCTATTCATAGCTGTTTTTTTTTAAACCGAAAGCTTGGTTTTTAATGACGTTTCAAATACTTTACTTATGGTTATGGAAGGGCTGAGTTGACAGATGTGACCTCATAATCGTCACAAAATACTTACAACTCTGTAATTTTTGTTTACAGTCCGATCTCCGCCAAATGAGCTTACCTCATGATGGTTTTATAAGGTATTTTTATAATTTTATTTATTAATAGTATCCCAAGCCTGTTGTATTACCTAATCTGTTGATGGTATAAACATCTGATGGGATAAGAAACTTTAAAATGTTGACACTTCACGGTTTATTAAATGATTGTTATAAAAATTTGTAATACTAACAGTTTAAAAAATTATTATGATTTTATTCTCTATTGTTTTAATTGTCCCCTTAAGGTTAACCGTCAAGAAAAAAATTGTTCATTTGTACAATGAACTACAACGAATAATAATACAGAAAATTGGATATTAGCGAGAAATATTGTTCTCCAAAAATCCATAAACAATAGATATGACAGTTCCCAATAGCCACTAGTATTGTAGTTTTAGTGTAAGGGTAAATAAGTTTTAGTCTATGGTATCTCGAAGAACCGCGCCAAAGCGATTAAGTATGCAAAAATTCTGAACTTTTTTAAATACTAATAAATTTTTATTATTATTTTACATAATAAAAGGAAATAAATGTAAACTATTTTGATTAATTTCAAGACAGTCATAATAATAATTAATAACGGAATATACAGTTTAAGAATTCGAATCGATATGAGAAATCGATTTGATTCATCGTCTATTAATTCAATTTACTTGTTACTTTAACCACGAGGGTTGTAACGGTCGTACCGGATCTAAACGCGATTTATGAATGGGACCCAACTCGTGCTCGGTGGGTACTAGGTACGCCAACAGTTTTAAATATGATAGTGATGTGAAATAACATGCTCATTAAAGTAGTTATTTTTGTTTTAACATACATACATAATTTAACATACAAATTCTTTACAGAAATTAAATGATAATCTTAAGAGATGAGTGAATAAGATTCTTTTAGAATAGTGGAATTTACTATACCTTATATGTGGCAGTAAAGGGAGTAATAGCCGGGTTCTAATTTAAATATATAAAAAATAAATTGTTTCATAATGACGTGGGAGACTTAAGTATAAAATATATCTGTGTAACAAAGTAATACTGAAAAACAAAGTTAAAGAGAAGTAAAGTATGTTAAATTTTAATCAAGTAAATAACATAACTCTATAGAAAGGTAACTCAATCATTCCTTATTTTCCTTTCGTGGCTCCATTAGGGGTGAAAAGCAGAGGACACGAAGTATCAACTTAAACCAAACACTCGCCAGTCCCTATGTTAATCATGTGTCAAGTTAAAGTTACATAAAATTGCTTAGAAGTAATTCATTAACGTTTAAACGTGAACGCTGTACGTTTCAAATTAATGATAGGGTCGAAGGTAAAACGCGGTTAGATCAAAGCGGTGGTCGGTTAGCCGTATGATTTATTAGCAACACTGAAAGCATAGATTATAAACGTGGCCGAACGTATTACATAGATTAGATGTAGAAGAATCTAGCTCAATATGTCTTAAGTACTGATATTATTGACTAATTGAAACTATATATTTAAATCTGTTTTGCATTTAATATTTATTGGCAACTGTGTTTACGGTTTAAGTCTATTATTTTTCTACAATAGTCTAGTACATTATAGAGCGCGATTTTACCAAATATTGTAACAATAAAGCTAAAGGCGGTGAACATGTAAAGGCTCCAAATTTACAATGTGAGGGTAGTAAAAGACCTCTTTCGAGAAAACTAAGTTAACCATACTTTGGACAGGAATCAAAACAAAAACTATACTAACTATTACAAAAAGTGTAAGTTTAATACAGAATATGCAATAAATAAAACTGTTGTAAAACATTATCATAGATTGTCTTTAAATACAGTGAGTTATAGTTAGAAATATTCACTTTAATAGAGAGCTCACGAAACGGGTTTGTGTTCGTGGAAACGATAATGTCATCAATACAATTGTGATTTAACTTAACGGAGAATCGAACGGTTAAGTGGAAGTCATGGACTTACCGCAGTTTTATTACGGGGTTCAGTGTAACTAGGAAGGCATGTACCGACAACTACCATTACAGACTTTACTATGTAATGAACTGAATTGATTAAAGTATGTATGTATTTAATGATGAATACACTTAACTAGGGGTGTAAGGGGTCCCACACAACAACTCACGGGACCCAAGCCAAACTCACACAAAACCTCATAACAAACGAGACTCTGACTCCCCAGCAACCCGCTTTGGACCAGCGTAGTGGGAAATAGCTCAAATCCCTCCATTATTGGAGGAGGTTTATGTCCAGCAGAAGATGTCTATCGGTTGATGATGAATATTTAACTAATTTTAGAAACAGACCGTTCATAGAAAATAATTTTATTGTCGTGTTAAGTAAGACCTGTTTTAAAATTCTGTTGGTTAGAGATTTATGACGGTAAAACACTACGAGCTCATCGTATATCTTCAGCCGTAGACATGAAAGGGTCGATATGGTGATGATTAAGACACTATCAATTTGTACAAAATGTATTTCTGAGTTATCCGATAGATTTAAAATATTATTTACGTTACTTATACATGTTAACTAGACGGTGGACGCAGTACTGGAAAGTCCTTGACAAATTAGACCGACGATCTGGTGAAGGTTGGCAGTAAACCGATAGGTTTATATTCAGCAGTGGATGATGATGATGATCTCAACTAAAATTTAGATTGCTAAATATTTACTATGATCACGCCCGTGCACAACTTCACTGTCGAAATCTTATTACATTGATTGATGTGTTACTTTCGTACAAACGTAACAATGGGATCGAACAATTGTATATCGTCTCTAACGATATTTTTAACCCAAATTGATGATGATATCAAATTCTAAACCATTAATTTGATTAATGTCATAGTCGTTCGTACGTTTAATCGCCTTCCAGATTAGTAACGCCGGGCGCGGGGGATCTATAATGATCCTTATGATCAGTTAAATAGTTTTTAACTTTGTCGCTCATTACTGGTCTAACTCTAAACCAATCAGGGTTAAAGTTAATTAAGATACGTCTGTACATCTTTATTTTCGTATAATCACTTGGTTACATCTCATTTGGTGGTAACGTAATCATAATAAATGTGCTTTAGCGTTCGATAGATCCGCTAGATTTTACGATTGGATAATACATTTCTGATAATGAGAATATACGTCGAATTAAATTTAGTTTAGTTGTCTACGAATGTGAAGAGGTCTGGTGATAGTTTAGATACTCTCAGAGGTGAGTTAGTATGTACCACCTTAACTCCTCCACAAAAATTATATAAAAACATTACTGTGTCCCGAATTGAAGGGTACTGTATGCTAGTAAAGTTATTGGGGTAACGAAACTTATTATTTTATAACTCAAGGCGAGGAGGTCAATGCTGTACTCTGTATATTGTATTGTATCTTTACTAGCTGTATGTTGTTATGGGCACGCGTATCACTTGTCATTGGGTGAACACCTTGGTCTGCTCGTCGTGTCGATTAAAAAAAAATTATATTCTTAATTTTAGGAGACAAGCAGAACGTTCCACTGGTGTTAAACGACCGCAATAATGTGACGCTAGTTAGAATAATAAATACTGGACCCCGTGGAAACTGTTGAGTCTCTCGACTTCTCATAAGGTCTTATTGTTACCACAGTACGAGTATACATGGTATATAGTCCAGGAATGTTTTAATTAATATATTAATAATATGTTCTAAAATTGCTGTTGACGATATGCAACATTCAGTAAACCAACCTTAATGAAGACCATTAGGACAAATGGCCTTGTACCTCTCTTGTAAGAGGAGTCGCCAAACGCCAGAAGTAGAAGAATTAAAAGTACTAGTATACTAATACTATTAATTTTTACATTCTGATTTAAATACCAATAGTGCTGATACCAATTTAAAGGCTGAAAAGTTTATCTCACTTAAGCAAAGGCTCAGTAAATCATATCTGATATACCTTGAGACGACACGGTGATAAGAAATATATCCCATCACAATTATGATATATAACGTGATCACACCAAAACAACGGTCTTGATCATAATAAAGTTAATAACTGAATTTTAATTAAAAAAGGAAAATCAATCTAGTTTTGCAGATGTTATTTGTACTTGAGAATAGACAATTAAGGCCGCTTTATCAATTTACTGTACTTTAAAATAAATTTTGTACTTTGAAATTATGTTTGCAGTAATTAATGAGAAAATTTTGCTGTAAGGGATCCCACATAACACCTCATAGGACCCTCCTAGCCAACCTCACTCGCTAAAAAAAAACTTGGAACTAAACGTTGCTGCATCACTAATAGCAGCAAGATAATAAGGACAAAAATCTCACTTGCTAGTGGTGCACTGTTCTGATCAATAAACGGAGCTCTAGCTCCCCACCAACCCGCATTGGGCCAGCGACTGTGAGCCCAAATTCCTCCACTATCAGTTATGTCCAACTAGTAGGCATTAGGTATGTCCGAAAGTGGACGTCTATCGGATGATGATGAATGAGAAAATTTACGAAGACTTACTAATTTTTGGTTATTATTTTTAATTTTTTCTTCTATGTTTTGCTTGTTGTCGACTTTAATTTTGATGTTGCGTCGGAGTTGGTACACGCAAACGGTTCATTATTAACCGTTCAACTGCGACCGGAACATAACAATAGGGCATGTGGAGCGAGGATGAGCGGAGGTCGGGCCAAGGTTCGACGCCGGTTGGTGCCTTTTGTTCTTCATTTATGTAGGTTAGGTCGGCTCGGCGCGCATCTCAACGCGTACTCACTAATTATTAGTGTAAATTAACTTCAACATTTTGTTTGAACTAGGCTATAATTAAACGATGAAAATGAGGGTTAAAACTCCATGAAATATAACATTGGAATAAAGAGCAGTTAATAATAGACCAGTTTAGTTTTATCTTCGGCTATATTTATGGGGCTAAGTGGCGTTCCTGGGAAGAGTCTTATGTCTAGCTGTGGACTGCCGCAGGATGTTGGTGATGATTAGTTTTATCACTGGTTACTAAACTTTAGTTTAAACTAAGACTATTATCAGAGAATGTCTAGGTATCACTGCTTATTTACTAACTTTGTTAGGGTTTGAAGGGTGTAGTAACTAGAGATATTACCGTGGGTAATAAGTGTTAACAAATTATAATTCAAGGCGACGAGAACAATGTGGTGCGATGTATACATATACAGTTTTCATTTGATTTTCTTTTGCATATGTATATTCGTATTAATAATTTACAATTGTTAACAGGTCATCAGGAAAAAAATGGTGTATCAAATTATAGTTAAGTATAGCAACTATGTCCTCGTAATAACGGAGAAGTTCATAATTGAGGAGCTCGAGATGTATCAAAGCTGGAGTTTTCTGGATGAGCACGGTTGACTAGTCACAGCCTTATTGTCAAAAACATAACAAGGTATTAAAGTGTTAGTTCGTTGAATTTAAAACAAAGCAATGTCACTTAACAGCAACTTGAAATAATAAATACTGTTGTACTGGATGTTGCCACGGCGCCGGAATAACACAGCTCGTTATAAGGTCTATTATCGCTTGCATAAATTTACGCGTTCGTATAGAAATCGCGCGCAGAACGCGACGACTGTCCGTCCTACAAGTGACCTTCGATCCCGGCGCAGGTCGCGGCGGTGACCGTCCGCGTTCGCATTACCATAAGGACAAAGCCTCCCGCGATGAATAAACACCACTTTGACGCATGACACAACCACTTTGGGCGGCTAATATGTAGCTCTTCGACTAACAGATATTATACGTCATAGTTTAACTTTTTTTTATTCGACAATACGACGAGATAATCACTTGATGGTAAGTGATACGCTTGCCAATAATAAAGTAGTACTAATTGAAAGGATGTACACAACATCAAATTGCGCTAGTCGCTTTAAGACATAATGTGTTAAAACTTGTCATCGCAGTAATTTCACTAGCATACAGCACCCTTCAAAATGCAACACGGTAATGTTTACACAGTACTGTTTATCAATTGCAATATAGACTACGGTAATACCTACCTAGCAACGCAGACCTACCGGTTATTGGTGGTAGATTTATTTATTTATTTATTCCATCTTACACCTAGTTTAAAGGCGGACTTAAAGCCATTGACATTATCTTACAGTCTACCTTGGGTGGTGCAAAGATGTGATGAGGTAAGCAGGTGCATAGAGCAGTTAAAATAAAAGGTGTGTGACAATACATATGAAAAGAATATTAAATTATATCATAATACA
>DWLS01000993.1:0-24691 GCA_018246255.1 Pachliopta kotzebuea | reverse complement strand
CTGATCCACTAATAATTTCACAAATTTGTAATGACTGATTGGTCGCTCGTTTTTCTGCTTTTTCACCATTTTATATAAAATATAGTAATTGATTACACATATTTATAATGTATATATGTAATGGCGCCTCTCGGGCGCCGTTCGGGTGCAAAGGGTTAATTGGGTATTATGTTATCACCATACTGATGACTCACCCACACATAGCATGGTACATATGAGTTTGACTGGCCTTGTGATGGCTCTGAGTCGAAGCAGAGAAAACATTAAAAAGATTTCACGTACTATTTCATAAGGAAAAAATCTGAAAGAAAAATTTTTCGTTGTTTTAAGGTGGCGAAAGAGTTCCACCTGGATTACAGCAAGCTGGAGGGCCGGCCGCAGCTGCCGTTGCACGTGCTCACGTAGCGTCCGCACGCCGCACACGCACCTATTGTAGTTTTGTTATATAAAAAGTACAAGTTATATGTTCTTTTATTAGCAACCAATTTTGTATAAGAGCATTACTGACCTCCAGTTGTGTCCACATGAAAACACGAGTATAGGCTATTTGACAGATTTATAATTTCTATCTTGAATTACTTGGTTGCGTTGGTAAGAAGTTCACCGAAAGTATTTTTTTTTTATTAAATACGTATTTCGTAAGAACCATGCAATGCGAACAATGTGAAACGAAACGCCTTACTCAGCAATATGGTGTCGTACTTTGTAAGTGACGTCACAAGCGTGTAAAAGATTCCCGGTTTCGCAATGGTGTTTCTGTTTATTTGTAATTTGTCGTTGTTTATCTAATAAAATGGTTTACAAGTGGTGTGCTGTTACCAGGTTGTACAAATACATCAATAAAAACCCCAGAAAAACTATAAGTTTGCCGAAAAATGGGAAAATTGAAAAGTAAACAAACAAAGAAAACAAAAAATACCACAAATCGCTCAAAATATCTGAGAACAGAACGACAAGTTTACGCGCGTATGACGTCATCATGATATTAGCCAATCCGGATCGTTTCCCAACATGAGGAGCGAGAAACAAAAAAGCCAAATGTTTTTGGATATATTAATTGTTATTAAAATTCATGTAAATCACAGAAAGAACCCTAATTTTATGCATTTAAGGCAAATAATCACAAAAAAATGTATACTGTCAAATAGCCTATTCTGGAAAAGCTTAATTATCCAGTATAAATTTCGATTTTTAATTAAAAAAATCTTACTTCTTTTTATTCTACGAGTTGACGAGACGAGCGAGGCGTTCATCTAATGGTAAGTCACATGCTTGCCCATAACCTGGCGTTAGTTGGTACACACTGCATCTCATTGCGCTCGTCGCCTTGACTTAAGATTTTAAGGCTCATTACGCCTGTAATTAAACTAGCTTACAAGACCCTTCAAACCAGCACACAGTAATGTTAACATAGTACTAGTTGTTGGCTTAAATGCGTGCTGCGGTGCTATCAACATAGAGGGTCTCCAGCAATAGAGACCTACCCACTGGTAAGTTTTGTATATTAAAATAAATATAATACTGTCCATTTTGTTCAAATAACTTTTAGTTACCTCTATTGTATGATCTTTGTGTTATGTACGTCAATTGAACATTTTGTTTAAAGTAAAATATTTGTATCATTGGTCAGGAGCTCTTGGAGAGCGGTTAAGGTGTATATAATTGAAGTATTTATTTCAGTCGTCAAAAAGGATTGACGTATTAATGTACTGTGCTTGAGCTTCAATGTAGTTACTTGATTCAATTTGTTTATGTAAAATAATTTGAAAGTTATCTACGTAAATAATTCAGTACTTATATGATTTAATAACAGAGGCACCTTGTTGGATTCCAGAGTCGAGAGAACATTGGTTAGTGATAGGTTTTTTAATATCTAACAAAATAGTTTCCACCGTTTTGTGATTCTGCTGCTTTAATGTAGCTGTACTCCTGCTGCCAATATATGAAAGCAAGAGTAATCTGGTTGAGCATACATCATAACCACATAGTATTGGGTTTGTGCAGGGTCACTACACAGAACATCAGTTACAGTAGTTTACCACCAGTTTCACATCGAAGCTGGCACAGGCATATTTAACCGCTACAATTTTTCATACCACATACAATACAAAATAAAACATTCAAAATAGTAAGAGAATATATTTAATTAGTGTGGTATAATATATACACTAAGCATTAGTAATGGTTCAACTTATTTCTGGTCATTAATGAATAGCAGTACCGATCATAAATGCTGATGGTGATTAATTTCTATACCTAGAACATAATGGTGCGACATAAGTTTATTCGAAGCTGTTAATTCGCTGTTGAATACAGTTACACTTAAAAGTTAAATCATCATCATCGTTCAGCCTATTGTCTACTGTTGAACAAAAAAGCATTTATCATTTTAGACAGTACATTTTCAATTACATACCATTGCTTAAAAAACACTTAGATTTGAAGATGATGCTTACCAACTCACTGGATCATATCATTTGGATATTCATACATTATAAATGGTAATTTAAAGTTACAAGTAACATCAAGCCATGGACATTAATTAATACTCATTCAGAAATTATATACAGTAGTTAAAATTCTCAATGTAGTATGAATAATTTATATGAATTTCAGTCTAAATCATCGACATCTGAAGTGTTGGCAGTTGTGTCTCCGGCATTCTCCTTCATTTTCGGCTCCTCATCGTTTTTACCCGGCACCCAGAGACCAGCATCAACACATCTCTTCATATAATAAATGGCTTCCTGTTCGGGCATTTTTGAGATAGTCTTTTGTAACATTGGTACATCTTGGGCATCAAAACATTTCTTTAATGCCTGGAACATTCATATTTAAATTAAACAAAGAATATAGTTCTATCTGTATAAAACTGATGAAGGATATAAAATTTGTTAATTTTCTTTTATTAGTGTGCAAAAAGAGAAATGGCAATCCTTACATCAGGTAACTCATCATATACTTCTACTGGATCAAGTCCACCAGGACCAAGCCTGGCATTTCTCTCCTCTTCCTCTTGCAATCGAATGGCCTCCTGTATTTTTTCCGCAGCGCGATTCCTGATACGCGTTTTGAATTGTTCCAATTCATCATCAAAGGAGTCCTTGTAAGTCTTTTCAGCTAGTTGAATCCTGTAAATAAGAAAGATATTAATTTACCTTGCATATTATGTAAGTTTAGTGATACTCTTGGTTCAATTCCATAACCATCAGTAGGTTTTGTTATTATTATAGGGAGATATAGGAGAGCCTAAATTCTACCGATAGACATAAATGAATATCAAGCCCATTTATTGGTTCGTACCAACATACAACCATCGTTGGTTGTGTAATATTCTTATAAAACTAGATAAAAGGTCAATTAAAAAATGTATGCCGCTAAAATAATGTTTAGTTGATATTTGCTAGAATTAACTATTTGTTACAGTGAAAAAGAAAATGAGAATACTTTGAGAAGAATGAGCCAACACAAGCTCTTGGATCCACATCCAACTGCTTTGAAAGCTCTAGTATGTACTGCATGCAGATAGTTTGATGTGCCACATGTGACATTAGGTCATGTTTCTGAAAAGAAAAAATATTATTTATCTTGATTGTGAAACTAGGTATGGGTAATTAGCAGATTAACAAAGCTCTGTTAGTAAACTTACCTGTTCCATTTCTAAATTGATACACCAAATAACAAGGTAATTTGCAGTTTCTTCACAAACCAGCTGGTTATGGTCCAAAAGGAATGTTTTAGAATCATCATATTTACGCAGCATACCAAATTGCTTCAACAGTTTCTCATTTTCCTTTATAAATTTTTTCATTTTAGCTTCTTTCTCTTCTTCTGTTAAGTTTTCGCCCTTCGACCTTGTAGGTTTTGTATTAATAACAGTCTTTGTGAATCCTGGTGCACTGATAGTGTCCACATTCCATGGAGTTTGTTTCTCTTTCTTTTTAATTTCTTCCTCTTTATCTAGGATCTCTCTCTCCGTTTTCTCTAAATCGCTAAGAGCTTTTTTTAAAGATTCCATGTCAGGGTTACTAGCATCAGTGTCAGAAATTTTCTTTTTTGTTTCATTAATTTTTCTGTAAGTTTCAGCTTTCTTTTGCTCAAAGTCCTCTTTTTCGCGGCGACGCTCCTCCATTCGCTCTACGCGGGCTTGATGTCGCCATCGAAATAATGAAGGCGTATCAATATTTGGATGTGTCTCGTCTTCATCGTCAGAAATCTAATATAACAAATAACTCATGTTAATATGGTATAGCATTCGAATAAGATTGACGTGACAAACATTTTTTAGTCTAGGGGAATAATTTTAGTATTCATAAATTTTTTAAGGAAATTCTAAAGTATCATGATATTAAGCATACTATGATTTTATTTAAGTTATGTTTAAAAGTTTATAACTACTTTGTTAGTCTTGAAGTAAATTATCGAATGTAATATGATAACAAATATAAAACGAAAGAAAAGTTTTATCGTTTAAATGTCGGCAAGTACGATGCTTTTATTTTTCATTAACGTACCTCTATGTCTTTCCACTTGCTGTAATCTACCATTTTTAATGCTAGACCTTTTTTCTTAGCCTAATCGCAAAATTTTAGTACGATTATTATTAAAAATATAAGGCGTGCGTTTACAAATTATTAACTTTGCTTTGCTGACAGTTAAATAATCCCGAATATTCTTTCCTCACTCGGAACGTACCACAGATCACAAAAAAAGGCTCCAACGATTAACAATTAACACAGATTATAAAGAAGATGTAAATAATCAAATACTGAATGAATTAAAAACTTGTCCTTTTTTCTTTTTTATATAAGAATGTTTTAGAACTTCTTCGAAAACTGCTGTAAATATAATAAACCTGTGGTTAAATGAGTTGATGTGAAATTCTTATCGATAAATTTGCTGATAGTTTATTAGTGACTGAGTGCGAAGCCCTGCTATCGAAATTATTAACTCAATATTTAGTAATTAATTAAATTTACCTTTACACATGCATGTATTATTTTTATTATTTAGGAATATTATTTTCCTGCTAGTTGCAACCTTCATATGGTATTATTTTAATGAGTACTTTTATATAAACAAGTACTATTTTTGGGACTACAGTACAAATAATATATGTCTGCAACATGATGATCAGTATATGAACCGTTATAAGAAAACTATTTTATGCGATATATTGCTCTCGGTGTTGTAATGATGCATACACAATAAGATTATTTTATTGCATTTTGTCTCGTTTATATCACCTGCGTCTCTTTTTTTATTGCTCCTTAAAGTTATCCACAACATCGACGACGATGACGATTCGGAAAGAAAAGAAAAAAAAAGTACATCGAAGATCATACAGTAACGGTGCTTAGTTTTGTATAATCAAAATAACGCGTCCCTCTTTAGCATAGTCCTTAACTTTATATAAAAATTAATAAGCCGTGGGTCCCGTGGTCTGCGTATCCTGTATCAGATTTGCTGTATACGTCACAAAAGACGAGTCAGCGCTAACTTCATCAGAGAATATATATACATAAATGTATGGTGAAGATTTCTTTATGATTTTATTATTAAGTACCAGACAGACAGTACAGTTGTCCTCCAGTCCCTCCTGTCTAGTTGTCAATGTAGACGATCTGGACAGAGTTTATGATATATTTATTACATTTACTTATATTATCTTAATTCAATAAGCGATGAGAATATTGGTTTAATAGAAATGAAATTAGAAAGACATTTCTTTTATTTCAGATTTTATAAAATTTTGCTCATTATGGTGTAACTTTATAATTACTATAGTTATTTATATATAATTTACGTGCTATTTCGTGCGGATATATTTCTAAGTTACTTAAATTTTCTATTTAGAAAAAAAAATGAATAAAATAATTTTATTTCGGACAACTGTTTGGTCCATAATGGGTTAGTAATTTTAAATTTTGCGGTATATTTCACATAAATATAATTTTTTCATTTTCGTTACCAAAGTTTAAAATAAGTTTAAAAAAATATGATCTAATAATTAACAATTGTGTCTGTACCAGATAATTCATTTCGATTTTAATAAGAAAGCCTCTTTGTAAGGTTTTTTAAAAAATTAAATCTTTATGCATAAAGAAACTTTTACTATTACTTTTCTTTTTAGCTAATGCTGTAAGAATTATAGTCATGCTAGTGGTAATTGTTGTTAAATTTTTATCAGATGTACTAGTTTCATTAATTATGGACCTCTTCTCAGTAAATTGCGTTCCCTCTTGATTTTCGTCTGGAATACTTATTTGGAACTGCAGTAATACAACTAGATACGTAACCATCGTTGCTAATAGCTGAAAAAGAATAATACATAAAATTAAAAAAGGCACGAAAATAAAAAAAAAATTATGTTATTTGAATTCGACCATTTAAAAAAATGTCAGCACTTCAATTGTGCGAAAATGTAATACACTTAAAGCGCTTGCTTGTCTTTGATATTTTAAACAATAATAAATACTTTTTAGGTTAATGTTACAAAACGAAAAAATTATACATTTTCCATATTTTGTAATAAATATATTGTTTTAGATTGATCTAAATTTTACAGATGAACATTAGCAATAGGACGTCTTGATCATTTTACTGGTACTGACTTTAAGTTCCTGTAAGTTTTCTGAAGTTGCGTTCTTTAAATAACTCGGTAAGTGAAAGTTACCTAATACCGTTTGCAAAGGTCTCTCTTTGTGTTTTAGGTCATGGATACGAATCTGTTATATGACTTATTTATTATCTTTACAAGGAATATTTTTAATAATATACACGAGCATACATTTACCGATTTGAAAAGGTTTCTATTAACGTCGAAAAAACCTCCGAGACTTATTTGAGAAGGATTCATTTCAGTTGCCCTTAAAAACATATTTACTTCAGTCTGTGCATCTGTATTCATCCAAGAGAGTTCCACCATAAGCAATTTTTTTTGGAAGTTAGTACGTACCTAAATGATAGTTTATTTTAGTTTTGGATTATTAAATATTAAGTTTATGTAATTAAGTTATCACAATATTTTTATTCCCAAAAGCGCATATTATATATATGGTAAACAAAGAAAAACTTTATAGAAACTGTATTCGTGTAATTGTGTAACGATAGATCTTATTAATTGATGTTATACATATATGTTATATAAAACATATTGTTAATATTTATACCATATTGTTAATATGATTTAAAATACGAAAATTTCGAAAATTATGTTTACGTCTAGTGCTTTCTAGAGTTAACTTACAAAATATAAAAAGTGAGGGATCTGTTAGTAGAATAAAACACCCACAAGATTACTGGGCAACATAAGGATATAGCATTCAGGATATACAGCGTTCTAGTTCAAATTACGTAGAACATGAGTGCCAGAGCAAGAGCGACTATGGCTGGCGAAATCAGTATTTACCATTATAAGTGTTGTGAGTGGAATTGTGCTTAGAAATAAGAGTGACTCGACTTCAGAGTTTGAGACAAGTGGTGTTAGGAATATTAATTAACTTTTTCAAAGTATGTTTCAAGATTGATACTGGAGCAGATGTTAAAGTCGAATAAATTAAACATTGACCCAGTATTTTTAATAATTATATGGGAATAAACACAGGAGTTATAAAAAATAAATAAAAGTGATATTTAAAAATAAAGTATTCATTTTAAAGCATATAATATAAAACTTGAATTCTGTCATGGATAGAAAATGTCTTAAAATGTTAGAATTACAATGTTTTGCTTACAATTTTCAAATACTTACATTCTGAGATGCATAATGCGCCTCATCACAGATAAAGAAAAGTAGAAATATGCTACATGTGGCTGTCATGGCCAACCCAATATCTTTAACCCCGAAACCTTCGGAGATTTGACTGAGAAGTCCATATATAGAAAGAGTGATTATTAAAAATAAATAAAGATTTACAAATGTGAAAGTGTAACAGTTAGCAATGCCTGTATTTCGCGCCAATTTGCTCAAACGGAGCCAAAGAGCTCGGTATTCAGCGACTTTTCCCGCCGGTCCAATATGGCGGAGAGCCTGTAATTAGATTATATTTACGAAACGGAATGATTACATTTACATAAACCACTTAATTATTACTTTTGTTAATAATGATTTATTCGCTAAATAATTAAATGTCATCAAATTATACATAAATACCTATTCTTATATTTTTGAAATGTTGGAATCTCACCTGATGGAAATCTTCTGCTAATATTTTAGCACATATGCTAAGAGTTTCGCAGAGTAAATACCAGTAACCTCCTAAAAGGTATGTCAATATCTCGAGAAAGACGTACGGTATAATTTGCACAGGTTTAAAATTTACCATGGTGACGTGCGTTATTATAACAGAAGTCGTAGAAATAACGGGAATTACCACAGCGATGGCCAGAGATTTTTTTCGTAATTTTAGAGGTAATGCTTGACCTGACAATTTCTTATAAGCAACCTGTAAATAGAATTTTGGTATGTTTTTGTAATAGTTTTTTTTAATCATAATTTATTTAATGAATCTTGTAATATCCTTTAAGTATACATAATTATTATCATCACCACCTGATAGTACTCTGTTGGCCAATTAATATTACTTTAATGTTATTAATAAGTTATATTACCTCAAAATCGACCCAACCGTTGAGCACTTCTGCAATTTTTTTCGTTTCATACCACATTATCGGCACAACAATCATCGGAAATAAATAAACCGTAAACAGGTATTCAATTACCGCTTCTTCAAATTTACCTTCTGCTGTACGCAATATTTGAACTTTGTGCAAAGATAGATATAAAACATAGCTTATTAGAAGTACATAGAAGATAACAGAATAAAGCATAGAAGGAGAGTTTACGTTAAATCGATTCACTCCAAGTGATGGTCTGGTTAGCGGAAGAACACCCATAAATCTCAATAAATTGAATACCGGTCCAATATTCGCATAAACAATGTCTTTGTAAATGTTAGTATCAATTAAATTGTTTCTTAAAGGCCAAATTGCGTTATTAGATGATCTGAAGTTAGGCGTCCTTGCTGGCGTTACATCCAAAAACACAATTTTGTTTTTCGATTTCTCTTCAACATGGGTAATAAAGCCATTCGGAATAGGTAAATTGGTTGAATATAACTTTTTGTCATTGATATAAAAAGACATTACTTTTTCCAACGTCAGTTATTTCCGTGAAAATGGATCCGTACTGTTACAATTGCGTGATAAGAATGGAGAAAAGATTTCAGTTTTGAGGTCTACAAAGTAATATTTCAAAAGTTGACAAGATGATTATAGCCTTATGGCGAAATGTTTTGACGTCTTTCGTTAATCTTTCAAGCATTCTTCACCTTGGTGTACCCTTGGCAAGGTCAAATGGCTTTGTTTTGCCTTTCATTTCTAATTCTCGCTTCTTCCGAGAACAGGTAACAATTAATTATTTGATACCTTAACCTTGACCGTGATCGTTTTTTAAATAGTAATCAATTTTAGATTGATAAAGAAATGCTTTCTATTTAATGTTTTCTGCTATTAACAAAAACAAGCATAATAAACAGAAAATGTTAGCTACGTTAATGTTTAGTACATCATGTTAACTTTTTAATTAAAATTAAGTATTTATCTTGTAAGTAAAGACGTATACGTTTTATTATTTGGTAGTAATATTAAGGAAATATTTTCATCAGATAAAAATTAAATGTGTGATGTGTATGCTATAAATATTTATGATTTGAGTTTATATTTGGAATATAATTCCTTACAGTATTGGCAACATTTTTAGCATGTGCAGACTTAAAAGAATCTGAAGAAGATATCCATTATTGTCCTTGGTACGCACGAATAAATAACTCGTTGTCGTTACGAAAGAAAGCTCGGCTATCTATTTTATTACACATAAAAGTCGGAGACCGCAACAAATAAGAGAGCTTGTAGTACTCTAGGCATGTTAAATGGAGGCCATAAAGGAGCACTTTTAAATATTGTAGCAACGGTTGGATGGCATGCGTCTGCAATGTATATCATCTAGATTTTCTTACTTGCCACGTGATTATCTTACGTAGTCTCTCTAGGTAATAATATAGTTGTTTTTGTTTTGTGTTATATTAGGACACATGTTTTATTATTAGTTTACATTAATGCAATCTCAGCTCTTCGTGGCGGAGGTTCTCTCCTCCGAGGTGTCCTCTTCTCTCTATCCGAGGTGTCCACTTATGTCTCGGATAGGGGGGCCCGCGGGGAGAGCCCTACGCCAGATGACATCCAGCGGATCCGTCGGGTAGGAGAGGCGGCGCTATGCCGAAGGAGAGAGAAGGACCTGTCGCTCCCGAGCCTCGATCGCGAGATGCTCACAAGTGACAGGTCCTGGACGGCAGTGGCCTCCTTCTGCATGACAGTCATGTTCCTGAAAGAGGTCGACGAGCAGGTCAGGGAGGAAAGCCCAGGGGACTTCCTCCCTCCGCAGGCGGCGAATCGGGGTGCGCATGAGGCGGTACCAACGCCTCGTCTTGCTGCCCCCGTAACCTAGTCAAGTTGGACACCTTGTCCCGCCAACGCTTCGGCGTCGTCGGGACTTCTCTAATAGCCGACGAAGTCCCCCTTTTAGGGGGAGAAGTCCGATCCTTGCCGGGACCGGCTGGTCATAGGGTGGTGGGCTGATGGCTTTCGCGGTAGATTTAGTGGGTAGGGGCCGCCCAGGCCGAGTCCCACACATCCCTCCGGGCCCACCCAGGGCATCGGCGGATAGTCCGTAAAAGGATTCCTCCGCGGTAAAAAAATCTCAGCTTTGCGTCAACTGTTGTTTATCTACGGGGACGTTGTTTTGTTTCTTGTTCTTGTCTGTGTATTACAATGTTTTTGATAAATAAATTAATTATGAAATTTTAATTGTCTCACTTGTTAAACAGCCGATACAGATAAAGTCAGAGACATTTTTTTTATTCAATGTATGAACAATAGTTCACTTCTTGAAACTCAAAAATCTACCACCTATTCGCAAAGCAAAGCATGGGCTTAAGAAACTTGTCTTACACGTAATTGCTGCTCGAGAATCAGCGCGTTTTATTTCCACATATCATTATCAGACAAATAATGATCAATACTATAATATGTGTTACTAATTAATGTACTTTAATTTTTGTTTTTGAATGTGTGAAGTGGCAAGTCTACAACAGTTTTTGGGATTTTATTATAGATGCGTTCATACAGCTTCATGAAGGTTCCATTAATTTTGTCTAGACGAAAATAAAGCGCCGCTGGCTTAGTTTTATTTATAGTATTTCTATTGTGTTTTATCGACACATTTATCGATATTTTGATAGATATATGGAATATTACAATGTGTATATTTTGATGAGACTGTCAGTAAAAATAGAATATTTGTCAGATAATGAGAGAAGAAAGTAAATTTACTAGAAATGAACACCACTGTTTCCTTTAATTTTTTTAAACCAAATAGTGATTTATTTTGAATTTTGCTACAACATAAAACAATCATCTCATGAACCTTGTCACTTAATCATTTCAAATACTGATGATTCATGATCATAGCAATACAAAATTCTTGTAAAAAAAATATGTTACCATTTTTGCTTTTGGTTAGTATTCGTAGGATGAGAGTAACTCCTTGAGAATTTAGTCACGCTTTCACACACTCGACGTGATTTGATTTCCTTTGGCTTACCACCTATGATTAGGTTGACTACAATGTTAGTAATATTTTAGGATGTTCCCTTTTTTAAACTGTAACCTGAACGTACTTAAATGACCTGCACTGGTCCCTTAGTATGACTTATTTGCGTAACTGTTAACAAGGAACTTAGGGAAGGTGTGAAACAGAGCCTTCAATGTGTCGAGTCTATAATTATGTTAATAAAAAAGTGTTGCGTTTTAGTGTGTTATATTTAATGGAATGGATTTGGATAACCTGCGACAAAACTGGCGACGTTTGTTTCAGTTTTGCTTTTATTCAGTGTTCCTTTCATCGTTAAACGCAAAAATTCTAAGTATTTTATTTAACTTTTGTCAGTATATTGTTAAGCCTCTATAAGGACGACCGCGCCATTATGTTAGTCGGAGATAATTGTTTAGAAGAAGAATTTAAAAAGGTGTTAGAAATTTCGATTTGAAGTAGGTGTGAAACTTTCTTCAAAGTTAGCAATACTAATTAGCAATATAGACTGTGGTGTGGTCCTCAGGGGAAAGAGTCCGCCGCCTTCATGCGGGAGTCGTGAGATCAATGGCTTTCTACGATATTTCTGTATGGTACCATCGACTAACGGGCAGCCGACCCTGTAAGGCTAAAGCCTGCAGCTACTGGAATCATACGACCGTATCGAACGACATCCTACAAGGCGGCAACTGTCCTGGCTCGGTTTCCATCTCTAGAGATCTTGATGGATATAGATGCATTGGTTTACGCTCATCTCCGTTATCGCCGGGGAGAGATTGAGCCCCTTGAGACGACTGAAGTGCGCAGTTAATAGCATAGACGTACATGGGAGATTTGGCAGGTGCGGCTTGCCGAGCTCCAGAACTCACGCCAGCGCATCGTCAGTGCATTTCTGCCGAACTTCGAAGCCTGGCTTCAGTCGACTGGCATTTCGCACGGCACCTTTGATTAGCGCAATGTCACCATTGTGGCAATATTATAAAACTGTCTACATAAATAGATACATTTTGCAAGTGTAATCAAAGTAAACTATACGAATAATTAAAAATAACTATGTTACTTATTATTACTATATGCTAAAAACATAGTTAAACACTTTAAAATACTTTTAAAGGGCTTGAAAAGTAAAGTCGGATAAAAATCTGTTTTTCATTTTTGGTTGGGTGAACACGGAGAAGTGTATTAGTCTTCTAGGTTACTCACATATCAGCAATAGCAACTTTTACAATTGAAAATTGTAGCCGCTATACATCTGTAGCTAGGAATAAAAAATGAAATCCTGTTATCATTCCCCTATTTTATATCTGAGACAGAACCTTTGTGTTACAGGGCCATCGTACTCGTAATCTAACAAGTATCACTGTAACGTTATATAAACAAGGTGAGAACAAATGATAGATTTTAGATAATGGTATTTGTAGAAACAATATGCGTTTAAGTTCGTTGTTTGACAAATAA
Organism: Pachliopta kotzebuea; assembly: GCA_018246255.1. Classification (NCBI taxonomy): domain Eukaryota; kingdom Metazoa; phylum Arthropoda; class Insecta; order Lepidoptera; family Papilionidae; genus Pachliopta; species Pachliopta kotzebuea. The sequence goes on along the minus strand of DWLS01000993.1, from coordinate 11,583 downwards.
ATTATATTTATTCAGTTCGTTGCACATTAAGTAAAGTATAAGTAATTCAGTGCAAGTTGTGATTTCGCAACACAATGTCTTTTGATGAAGAATTTCTTAATTCTACTTTAAACAAAGTTGCGCATATTCTAGAATTTCAGAGTTATAAAATAATATATCGTAGACAAGATGAAAGTATTGAGAACTATTTTGGTGTGGTAGTGCCGATTACACTAATTGGCCAAACCAAATCCGGAGAATTGCATAAAAATTTTATTGTGAAATTGCCACCTAATAAAAAACATTTAAGAGATCTTGGTGTTATTCAAATATTGTATAAAGTAGAGGAATCTGTGTATACAGTTTTAATGCCGCATTATAGGAGATTATCTCAAATTGATTTAAGTGGACTATTTCCCGATTGTTTTTTTTCAAATTCCGGCCAATATCATGAAGTATTTGTATTGAAAGATATGTGTTGCGAAGGATTTAAACGTCATCAAAACAGATTTCTTGATAGTGATCATGTTATAGTTTCTTTGAGATCATTGGCTCAATTTCATGCGCTTGGTATAATATTACATGTAAATACAAAAAGACAAGAGGATTGGTACTCAATTGTACCAAATTGTACAAAATATCCTCCTCAATTAATTGAATCACTTAAACAATGTTTAGAAAATGCTCTAACTCTGTTTAAAAATACTGAGAAAGAATCATTTTTTAAAACACTCTACGCCAATTTTGATAATGTTATTGATAAATGTATATCTAATGTAAAGCGTTTGATTTTTGGCCATGGAGATTTTTGGAAGGAAAACATTCTATATAAATATGAAGTGAGTATAATATATTATATATTGAGCATCAACAATTTCTTCATTTCATGTTCAAGTGACAGACGGTTGTTATTACAGGCGCCTGTAATTTTTTTTGACTCATTTAGGGATATTTTTTGCTTTCAGGAAAAAATACCAGTACAAGCTTGCATATTAGACTATCAATGCGTTCGGCTCCTTAGCCCGGCCCTAGACGTTCTGAGGTTTCTAATTGCAAGCGTAGAGACTAGTCAAAGAAGACAAAATTATGAATATTTCCTTTCAAGTTACTATCAGTATCTACAAAAATATTTAACGATGCATGGTTGCGTCCCCGATGACTTATACTCCAAAAGTGATTTCGACCACGACCTTAGGGTTGTAGCTCCTTATTGTCTTCTTGTTAACAACATGTCTTTCATGATTTGGCTGGGTGTGGAAGAAAACGCTATCATCAAAAGCAAATGTACTTTCACTGAAGAAGATAAAAAAAATACGGCTATATCACATTATAAACAAATTATAATTGATGTCATTGACGATTATACTGAATATGGATACATATAAGAAACATTAGAAACTTAGTACCTTCTAAAGTGTTTTGACCGCTTACATATATTTATTTAATATATTAAACATTTATATTGAATTTTAATCATCATTATTATTATTAAATGAAAACAAGAGTTTTCTAGCTAACTCTAAGAAGGGTAAAAATTATCGTTAGTCGTAGTAATATATTATATATTTCGTGATAGATGAAAATTACATAATTTTTCTGAAAAGGCCGATTTAGCCTTTTCTTAAAAAAGATGCTATTAAATTGATACGAAAAATAATTTAATTTTAATTTATGAAACAAATCACAGAAATAGTAGGATAAATGAAGGAAACAAAGACAATATTTTTTTAAAAATCTACGTTCTCATGTATCTCTTGTAATTTTTTGTAGTTATTACTTCAAAATATCTTTAATATTAATCAATAACGTAACGTATGGTAATATAGTTTTCTGTGGTATCAAAAAAATATATTACATTTAATCTGTTATTTGTTTATGTTATTTATCAAGAGACGGAAATCGAATCGTTTATTATTTATACCATACGGAATGTGAAATATTTGCCACTTAAAATGAAACATGTAAAACATGTTAAAGCCGAGTCATCTATTAAAATATTTTGTTATACACACTGAGAATTGTCTCATATTCGTTAAATATTAAATTTTTATATATGAATTACCCATTTATAGTTTACAAAGATGAATTAAAAGCGATTATGGAAGTAGATGCTGCACAATCGAAAGCCGAGTTAGAAGTAGTTTTGATTTAAGCATCAAAACATTATTGGTCTATTTGCCACAAATTGGCAAGGTGGAAAAGATTGAGAAATTGGGTTCCTCACAAATATATGTGACGATTTTCAGCACAGTGCAAATTTGCCTTGTGTTACTCAACAGGCACGACAAGAAATACTTTTAATCGTATTGTTAAACTTGTATCGGAAAATGGTTCTGTTTGATAGGCGAAAGCAGCGAGAAAGTTAGTTAGATCCTGTTTCAACATCCACGGTATGCCTTAAAAGAAAAATGTCTCCTAGAAAGATAATGTTCGTTATTAAGTGGTCTAGTGTCGATGTGATTCATCAGAGATCTTTATATAAGGCTATGAGCATTACTGCAGATGTGTACCGTAAAGAATTGAAGACAATGATGATTGAACTTTTTCAACTAGTTTTGGTTAATCGATCGTTTCCGTTGCTTCACGACCACCCACTGCACACTACCTACTTATCAAACTGTGCCTACAAACTCTTACTTATACTTACCAGACCATGCCTACAAACTCTTACTTATTCCGAATTTTGAGAACTTTTTAACGGGAAAAAAATTTAATTCAAGAGAGGCCATATAGAGTGGCTTTGAAGAGTTTTACTGCTTGCTGACTTTTACAAGAATGGCATCAACAAAATGCTAATGATTTAGTAAAGTTGCATCGATTGCATGAGTGATTGATTTGATAAACAGAAATAGAAAATCAGGAAAAAATCTTTGACATATTACATACAAAACGGACGCTTTAAAGTTTTAAACACGAAAATTTTGTACTACAATTTCGATGTTTATGTACTAGACAAACAGATAAAAATGCGTCATCGATTTATTTAGTTTTCTTTATACCACTTGTTACATTTTTTCATTGTTAAAAAAATATGCGATCTTTACTTTTTATTTACTTAATAGATAATTATTTGCCAGTTTAAGTAAATCCTAATTATAAACAAACAATCGCGCGGCAAACAATGCGATAAGTGTAAATAAAATATATGATAAAATTGTACTTGATAAATGATATAACGATGATGATTTAGCACCCAACTGTTTTACTATTCCACCAGTTAATGTTCCGATACGGTTTAAATCATGTCTCTTAATGATAACTTGACGTTTGCGCTACATAAAGTCGCGGAAAAATTGCAATTAAAATCATATAATTTAAACTATAATAATTTGGATGGAACAATCGAAAATTACTTTGGTATTCTTGTACCAATTAGGTTGATTGGTGAATCCGAAGATGGAAAAATTCACAAAGATTTGATAGCAAAATTACCACCAAATAAAGAAGAATTAAGGGACGCCGGTATTATTGAAATTCTGTATGGCGCAGAGACGTTCTTCTATTCAACATTAATGCCTCATTTCAAGGCAATGTATAGGTTTGATTTAAGTGAACTAATACCTGAGTGCTATTATTCTGATTCCACTAAGTGCAAAGAAGTAATTGTATTAGAAGATATGTGTCGCAAAGGATATAGACGTTATCAAGGTGATAGATTTCTCGATTTTGACCACGTCGTAGTGTCTTTGAAGTCATTGGCTCAGCTTCATGCGCTTTCAATGCTATTTAATAATGATTTAAAAGTCTTAGATGAAAAAAAATCAATGAAGCCGTATAGTTCAACATTTCCCAAAAAGTTGATGATTGCTTTAAAAAACTCATTGAAGAATAATCTATACATTTTTGAAGGCACTGATCACAAAAGATTCTTCTCTTCACTTCTACATAATTTTGATGATATTGTAAATAATAATACGGTTGAAGTAAAACGTATGGTTTATGGACATGGAGATTTTTGGAAAGAAAACATTTTATATCAATATGAAGTAAGTGTTCGTTTTTACATTAATAATTGACCAATTAAGAAAAATCATGGCATAGTCAAGATTATTTTTTAAACAACTGCATAATCTTTTTATACCAATTAAAAATAATACACAAAGTTTAATGGCAATATTAAATTTATGATATATGTAAGATATCTGTAATAATATGTTTTTATTATTTTAATTAGTATCAACATAATAATTTTGTTTCCAGGATAATAAACCACTAAAAGCGTGTATATTAGATTATCAAACCACTCGTCTTTTAAGTCCAGCTCAAGATGTCCTGAGTTTTTTACTTACTAGCACGAAAGCAAAATTAAGAAGAATATACTACGAGCATTTTTTGTCAACGTATTATAATTGTCTGCATCAAAATATTTCGGTTCATGGACTGATTACCGATTTTATTTATTCTAGAAAAGATTTTAATCAGGATCTTCATACTGTAGCACCTTTCTGTTTTATAACCACGAACATGTCGTTTTCGTTGTGGCTTGGTTTAGAAGAAACAGCTTTAGTAAAGAGTAAAAATTTACACAAGGACTATGACAAAAAAGATGCTGCAAAACTTTCTTATAAAAAAATTATGCTTAATATTGTAGAAGACTTTATTACTTTTGAGTACTATAATATTTAAGTTGTTTCTAAATTAATTTTTTTGGTTATGTTTTAATGTACTTATATCGTTCTGTAGTAAAGTTAGGCAAAATTTTTGGAAAAATATTAATGTACGCAATTTTTTGTTACTTTTTAATTTATTACTATCAAATAATATAATACTAATTAAATGCATATGAAATAGTTTATACATAGCATTCGCTTCTAAAGCTAAAAAAAACATTATATCTTATACAAACCTATGAATTTAAAAGTCTTAGTCCTCCGAACGTCTGTTTAGTATATTTTAAACAATTACATAAACATGCCATATAACTCTTCTTAAAAAGAGTGATATTCGGTTCACTCATTATAAGGTGATAAAAGAAATACTCTTTTTTTAACAGTGACAAAAAGTTACATTATGAACTTGAAATTATGTCAAACGAAATATCGACATGACAGAGGAAAAACGCAGTAAGTTAAAGCGCCTTTTCACTTTGACTTCTCGCGTTTTTTCTGTTTAGTATTAAACTTATTACCAACGATTAATATACTACATAAAACAACGATCGCGCCGTAAACATTAAATCGACGCTATCTTGGATTGGAAATTGAAGACGTGGCCTTTTGGTCTTACACATTAATTAATAAGGAAAGAAGACTTAATTAAGCCTTGGCCTTATCAAAACTGAAACAGGAGAAAAAAATCTAAAACAAAGTTGGCTGTATGGACTGTAGTTCTTTGCCTTACCCGTAAGGGTATAAATTTTAAAAATCAATCAATCATTTGACATAACAGCGACAGATCGTGAGATTATTTTATTAAAAAAAGTTTGTTCGAAAGAGATTTTAATTTTATACTGTCTGTGTATTATAATGTCTGAAACAATTTCTTCAGATTATATTTCATGTGTTTTAAGTAATGTTGCGAAGGCTTTTAATTTATCAGAATGGACTTTTTTGGAGGAAATATTAGACCTGAAAGCTCAAAATTATTTCGGTGTTCTTATTCCAGTTACTATAAAAGGAAAAGTAGGCTCTGAATCTGAATCTATTGTTTTAAAGTTAATGTTGAAATTGGCACCTACCGACGAAAGATATCGCGTGAGCGGGGCAGTAACTACGATGTTTGCACGAGAAATATTTGTTTACTCCAAAGTTTTCTCGTATTATGACGACTTACAAAAACATTTAAAAACATCCGACCAATATATAAAACCGAAGTGCTATTACATTTGTAAGGATTACTCTAAAGAAGTTATAGCAATTCAAAATATGTGTAATGATGGATACAAACCATTTGTACATATTATATTTTTAGATGTTGATCACTTAGTAGTCGCCTTAAAAAGTCTTGCAAAGTTTCATGCTTTATCATTTCTCTTAGAATCCAGAGATATTGTTGTATTTGAGGAAGTAAAAAATACTTGTTTACCATTATCAGAAAAAAGTAATAAAAGGTTTCTTGATATATTAAAAGACAGGTTGGAAAAAGCAATGCGAAAATTCGAAAATTCTTGTTATGTGTCTTTATTACAGAATTTGAAACATAATTGTAGTTCATTTATTGAAGCAGCATATATATCTTCTCAAAAAAACTGTTTGTGTCATGGTGATATCTGGAAAGAAAATATTCTTTTTTCATACAAGGTAAGGTTATAAATAATTTTAATAGATTAAGTTTTTTGTGTTTGTAATTTTGAATGAAGTACTGTAAGTAATAATAGATTTCTCAAATAGTCTCGATTATACCCAAAAGATATCTTTGCTCATACAGTATTTGTTAAAAACTGGAGCTATTATGAAATGAGTAATGAGTTCAGCTAACAATTTATTTGATTTAAGAAGGAATCTTAATACAAAAAAATTTTCCTTATGTTTATATTTTTAAATATAATAAAGACATGCCTCAACTAATTTGAGATAATTCATAAAAACTGATCCATTTTAAAAATATTATCTCTTTTTCAGAACAATAAGCCAGTATCTGCATGTCTGATAGATTATCAAACTGTAAGGTTGAGCAGTCCCGCTTTCGATGTCTTGTATTTACTTACAAGCAGTGTTAGTAGTGACTTAAGACAAGATTATTATACTGCAATGCTTGATGTTTACCACAACACACTGACAGAATTTTTTATTGATGTCCAACTTGATCTGAATACTTATACTCGTTGCCAACTAGATAAAGATTTAAAAATTGTAGGGCCTGCATGTTTAATAGTTGCCAATACAGCGTTGTGGTTATCAAGCGGACTACAGGAGGAGGGACATATTAGGAGTAAACAAATTTGGAACTCTGAAAGTGAGAAAGAAAGAGCTATTGAACAATATAAGACCATTGTAAAAGGAATAATAGATGATTTTATTAGTTATGGTTACTTATAATTGATGGGATAAAGAAAAATTATATTAATATTTAAATGTTAATATAATTTTTCTTACCAAACTGTGATATTCAAATACCATTGTTAGTTTTAAATATTTTTTGTTCTCTGTACCATAAATAAATAAGGTTGTTATGGATGTTTATTTATTATTTTTATATCTGTATCAAGATAGAATAAACATTAATAAAGAAATATTTATGCATTGCTTTTTTTAAAATACATAAAGTGACTCTTTTCACAAACAGGTCCTGCTGATAGGTAAGTAATACGCCTGCTTATAGTGATTTGGCATTAGAATAATGTATACATCATCACATTGTGGCTATCCCTTTGAGGTACACTGCTGTTAAACTGGAATGTAGTAAAGGTTGCTTACTAATGTATGGCGATGGAATTAAATGATACAGTGGTACCTACCTAAATGATCTTGAGTAACAGAAATCTCCCACCATATAGTATTAAAATAACCTATGTAAATAATACAGAGAAAACTGAATTTGTGGTGGTGAGTAGAAGATTTATCAGAGAAATTACATATATTTATTGCTTGATAAAATATATATTAAATTAAGACTCTTCAGATTCTAAATATTTTCAATAACATTATGTGTTTGTACTAAGTGAAGTGCACCAGTAATAATGTTATAGTTTTTTTTTATATTGTATAATCTAGTGCTTGAATATGATCCCACCTAGAAGAAACCATTGTCTCTTCACTGTTCTTGAAACTTCCATGTCATACTTGGATGGAAACACTGAACCGGTAGCCTATTCCAATTCTTCACAGTTCGGCATTTTAAAAGATAAAGTGAAACGCTTTGTGGTATTGTTGTAGGGAAGCTGTAACTTTTAGCTATGTCACATGATTTCACATCCTTGACTCTGTTGAGAGTAATTTGTTTCCACTTGCATCTGACTTCCCGTTAAACAGAGTGTGTCGTGGCATCACAGTAATTTTGGTCTTATAATAGAAATAGAATAATGCCACTTGTCGTTGGTCACGCTCTCTCTGTTTCCTTCATTCTTGACGACCGGTATGTACGTCAAACATTTATTATAAATATCTAATGTTTGTATAAACCACGAGTAAACACATGAATTAAACCTTATTCGTAAAATTACTCGGTTTTTATTGAATAACACGCAAACGTTATCAATGCGCGTTTGGGAAATGCGCCACTAGAGTCTAAAACATATGATTTTATAATCAACTTTTAGCAATTTAGGAGTATAAGGTAACCACCAACCCGTATAGGGCCAAAGTGGTGGGAGACGGCTCAAATCTCTCCCTTATTGAGGGAGGCCTGTGTCCAGCAGCGGAAATCCATATCATAAGTAAGGGCAAACAGTACAATATTATTTTTTTACCTTTCAAAAGTGATTACAAAACGAATTTCGGAATATATTTTATAGTTTCTAAACTTAAAATAATTTACAATGATTTGTTCGTTACATAAGTAGTATTAATATGGAAATTATATTAGACAAAAAATCTAGGCTCATGAGTTATATTGTCATAAGAGAAAGACCGACAATAAACAAAGGAAATAATTACTGATAAAGTAAAATAGGAATCCGTTATACTCGGATAACAGATCCATTAATCACATGTAGTTTATAAACTAGCCATAAGGACCTATTGTATAACCTTAGTATATAAGAAGCTTGTATTACTAAATAAAATCAGTTCTCTCTCAGTTTTTATTAACAACATCATAGCTTTTTTTTTAACGCGGGGGAATCCTTTTACGGACGTTCCGCCGGTGCCCTGGGTGAGCCCGGAGGGGTGTGTGGGACTCGGCCTGGGCGGCCCCTACCCACTAAACCTACCGCGAAAGTCATAAGCCGTTATGAATGGGATGCCCCGGATCTGTCAGCGACAGGGCACAACATCATAGCTTGGGACAGCAGTCCCAAGCATGTAGTTTTAAAAACCCTTCCACCCGATGGCTCAAGCTAACTCACGTTAAACGTTTTTGTGTCCAATTTTATACAAGAGCTAATGCTTCTATTAAAAACTGTTAGGGTTCTAAAATAGGTAAATTCGGTTCCGCTATTTTATATTTCACATAGAGGAAGACATGTGACGGACGTTGAACTATTCAGCTTTATTCAGCACTTAGTGGTGGTAAGTTTGGATTTGGGGATATAGTCTAGGTAAATACAGTCGCAATTTTATTTCTGCTGGCAAACAATAATGTGCAAATATTACTCTTTCATATTTTTATTCGCGGGAGGTTGTAGCTAGAAAAATTATATGGGGTGTCGCTACTTACCATCTGTGTCAATGTTAGTGTGGAGGAGTGTTATTCATACTTAATTTATTATTGTTGCTTATTTATTATTTTGGGACAATGTTTAATAAACTAGATAATATCTTTGTAAAAATTAATAATTTTTTTTTTGTAACTTATACGTCTATCCCGGATATTTACTGCTTGTTTATTTTCTAGTATCTATTATAATTGCCGTTTGCACATGGAAAAACATAAGTAACATTTAAACGAGATACCGTAAACTATTGTAATTTATGTAAAAATAGGTGTTACTTAGTTGATGCAAATTAATAAATCATCTTAGCTATGTAGTATCGGGCTACCAAAAATAGGACTAAGGTAAGCCCTGCCTGTCGTAGAAGGCGTCGAAAAGGGTTTTCGGGTTTCGAGGGCTTTGAGGGTGGGCGCCTTGAAAGCCCATTAAGTCCCGGTTTGGACGACAACTACGAAGTGGTCTCGTATTTTGTCCTATTATACTGTTTAGGCTGGGAAAAGCAACAGCTCTCCCCGGGATGTGCGTAGGAGAATACGGGTGAGTTCCGTAGGAAATCTCAGGGCTTTCTGTAATACTTACTAACTGACTGACTGACTGAGGATGATCACCGAGGGGGTTTAAGAGGGTATAAATCTCGCATAACCCTGACTTCCCTCCTGAAGCAGGGTATCTTTCCGAAGATTTCCTTCGCGACATGAAAAAAGGTGTTTATCATCCAATGAAAGTTCTACTCGTGTCATCACTTCGACGAAAAACTCAAATAATTTGGAAAATTACGTAACAATAAAAATATATGTTAGCTGGAAAGTTGTTTGTTTCAAAATGGTTTTCGAATTTTACGGTACTTCATCTTTTCAGTAGTAGTATATATTAATGATGTTGACGGCCCATAAGTTCCAGTAGATTTATTTTAAATAGAACGAATCATTAAATGAAGTGAAAAAGGAAGGGTCCAGGGAATCAACAAAATTGCCTATTGAAAATATCGGGTCAGATCGTTTTTTTGTGTTGCGCCGTAGCAAGGGTTCTTATTCCATAGTGTTGTTAAATCGTGTGTGTTTTTAAAGCAATTTAAGTCACTGTTATAAAAAACAAATTTTCAGTTTTGAGTTCAGATTTGCTTCAACAAATCATATAATTTAAAGGTTTAAACTAAAATGTATTTTAAAAAGTTATAGATTTTTTTACTTTTAGTTTTTATTCAGTCGATTTTCAGTCTCGTAGCGAATCGATCATTTTTTTTTAAATATCTATATGAAAATTGAAAAACTGTTCCAGTTCAAGGGTTCAACTGACCGGTCAATCTGAGGCTCATTTGATAATTTAATTTAAACCACATTCATTCCGTAAATAGAGAATAACATACAAAATTTAATTAAAAAGTGGATATATACATCCAAGTCCCATATTTATCTTAGTTAATTATAACTCGCAGTCAAAAAAGGGCGCCAATCTCTGCTTTAGCTTATTCATTGTGTACCAATATGTATATAAACTGTTCTTGTTAGTAAGTTTTATACTACAAAAGTGGCAAACACGAATACGGCTTCCCTGAGGGTAAGTTACGTTAATTACTGTCAATAAAATAGCCTATGGTAACAGAGGTATTATTGACAGTGCCTAAACAAAAAATCAAATAACATGTAATAAGATTTTTTAAAACTTTCATTAAAATACGAATGTTTCATGTACCAAAAGAGCACTAAAAGCAAACTTGGATCCGAAGAACACATTCTTACGAAAAAATTAAAGTAATAAAACAAACTGGGGTTATACTCAACGATACGGAACTTGAGAAATGATCAGGCTTTTCAAAACGTTTCTGCCTCCGTTATAATAATATTTTTTGTTTTAAATCCCTTCGGCTTTAGAATAGGTTATGTTAGATAAAATGAACTTCAACCTTTATGCTCACTAACAAATGTTTTACATAAATATTTATGATTATAAGCGGCCATAATTTAAGAATTATTTCTTATCTTAATCATCGTCATTATCAGAATGCAATAGCCCATTGTTGGATTTATGCCTCTCCTAAGGAACATCACTTGGTTCTACACATAAAATAAATCTTACACCGAGTAATACTATTTAAGTCTTTTGGAATTTCGATATAGGGAAAGTCGAACATGTCGGAGTCAGAGACATAAAAGATATCGTATTAGAATGGCCCGGAACTAAATTTATGTCAAAAATTAAAAGTTTTCTATGAAACAAATTAGTTTTGATATAAAATGTATATTTTAAGCGAAGTAATAAAATTCTGGTCGGAAGATTTTCAATCTTGAAATTCGAAGATTTGGTCGTTTTTTAATCGCTAGAGAGATTTTTTATTATATATATATATATATATG
>DWLS01000992.1:0-24712 GCA_018246255.1 Pachliopta kotzebuea | reverse complement strand
TACTTTTATAAATAATGTATATGTTTTGATATTATAAGATAGTATGATGTAAGTAAATAGGTACTATCAGTGTATGTTAAGATCCACTATCGTGGACCCACATTTTCATTTCATAGACTCCCAAATTTTTTTTCGGTAACGTAGACCTCTTGCAGGTTGTCATAGACCCCAGGGGTCGATATAGACCACTTTGGGAAACACTGGCCTTTGAACGCCGATCTTCCACTCCGAAGGAACCAGGTTCGAATCCGGCCTGCACCAATAAATTTTTCAATTTATGTGCAGTTAGTATAACGCCAACTAATATCACGTGCTCTGACGGTGAAGGAAGACGTCGTGAGGAAACCTACATATCCATGTGATGACCATCCGTTGTCGCACTAGTACGTGAAATGGAGTATGCACTCCATTATAACTGCCATAAAAGTCGACGTGTGTTTCACTGCACACGATGACCACGTATTTGTATTTGTTAATGCAAGTAATAAATTTTATTTATAACTATCAAAGGGATAATTTCATTCGATCCTAATCTATTATAGAAGTATCTCGTCTAGTAATTACGTTAGTATCGGCGACGGACGGACGGCCGACGAATATAGATAAGTTGTTTTAATAAGGAGGAAGTGGAGCCGTCGTAACGCTTCCTGTGACAATTCCGAACGTGATTTCCTGCAGCTGATGAGAGGATCATCCCTGAAACTATCTGCTTTAATTTAATTAAAACTAAATTTTTATAATTTTTCTGGTGGCAGGTCTACTATACAGGACACTTAGGTAAGTACCGCCGCAGCTCCTATTTCTGCTACCAAATGCAAACATTACTGTGCGTCTTTAAGGGTGCTGAATACTAGTGAAATTACTAGAAAACGAGACAACACCATACGTCTTAAAGCGACGAGCGAAATGTGATGCTATATATAGCATTAGCATCTTATTGACATATATTGGTTTCATCAGCGTCACCATCTCTATCGATGAAAATAGGTCTTAAACCTTTTGTAATATTTACAAAACACGGTCTTTATAACTCATATTATACTATTATAATACGCGACAGGTTTGTGAAGAACTAGACAGTCGTATTTTAGTAATAATTAATAATAAACATATAATAATATAAGTAAAGTAACGAGAAGGAACTATCAAATCGTATTCTTTTCATGACAAGGAAATTATAGTAATAATCAAAAGAACAGTCCACTAATAATATAAAATAATAAACGTTGTAGGGTTTAAGAAAACTATGGTTTAGTTCAAATATTAATAAAAAAAGTAATAATACACAAAAGGAAAAAAAACTATGAATTTGTACCGATGTGGAATATTTAAAATTTATTACAACGGCATCTGTGCGCAACGGCCCCGCAGGTTTTATGTTCGGAAATGTATGGAAATGTGTAATGCGTCACGAGCAAGCGTTTGAATTATGGATTTATTTAATCTGTTGCTTTCGTACATTGAAATCTAAAAAAAGATTGATATTTCTAAACGACTCTCAAGGCTATTGTATCAAAAACTGTATCGGCGATTACGCGGCGTCTATTGAAATCAAAACTATATAATTTTACAGCGCTTGGCAATAGTGATGTTTAATGTTAATATTTTATATTTAACGAAGCGACGAGATGAGTTGGAGTTTCACTTGATTGGAAGTGACAGTTCTAACAATCCCACTGTATCACAAAGCCATCGTTGCCTTTAAATAGTTAACAATCTGGTTCTACCATAATATACTAGCTACAGCATCTTATAGACTTAGACTGCTGTTTGAGTTGAGAAATAGATATTGTTGTTGTTTGTTATAATGACGGTTTGAGGTAAAAGAGACTTACTAGTATTACTTGTAATATTTATGCTGTATAAAATTCTGTATTAATTACAATTTAAATATTAGCCTATTTACTACAAATATTAACAGAAATATTAAATACTAACTAGAAATTAATATTATAACATTTCACATAATTTTATATATAATATAAAAGGCATCAAAACATTTGGTTTTAAAAATCTTAAACTTTAAAACTTTCAAATTAGGTGATTTCTCTATGCATGTAAACTTATTCAAAAGTTGCATAGAAAAAGACTAAGTTATATTCATTACACGCATGATAAAGTAAAGAGCACTTGTAAGCGCCGCTAACGTACTTAGAGCTCAGTGAACGGTTAGCAAGTAGCTTTGCTAACCATGTAAAAGGGAATTCTACTATTAAATTATTTATTTATTTATGTCTAAACATACTGTATAATATAAACAAATAAAAGGCTTTATTCTCATTGTAGAAATTTGGACTTAAAGACTTTAAAGCATATCTTTTAGTTTCCTTTGATCATGCAGAGATAAAAATAATTAAAAGAAAGTAATTAAATTAAATAGATAATTATCTATATATATTAGCAAAAAATTATATGTAAAAGTATATAAAAAGAAGACACAAAGAAATAGAAGTCCATTGTTTCATTGAGAAGATTCCGGACATATATTTTTATATTGAATTGTTTTATATTTAACAGTATTTTGAACTAACTAACCAGACATATAAATATATATATATGCTGAAGACCGGGCTAAGTGGCGTTTCTTAGGAGACTGACAAGCTGTTAATGATGATGATATATATGTGGTAGGTAAGTCTCTGTTCATTTAATGAACCAAGAGACGTCCTCTGCTGGATATATTTGACCCCAATAAGGGAAGGATTGAGTCATCTTCCACCATGTTGGCCCTAAGCGAGCTGGTGGAGAGCCAGAGCCTCGTTTGTTGATTATCAGGGTGCACCGCGAGCAGGAGAGGTTGGATAGTCGGTTAGCTGTTGTGTGGGACCCATTGCCGGAGACTATCTAGGTAGGTACCACCGCAGCTTCCACTTTTATAATACTAATGTGTAAACTTTACTGTGTTCCGACTTGAAAGGTGCTGTATGCTAGTGAAATTACTGGGGTAACGCGACTTAACACGTGTCACAAGACGACGAGCGTAATGTGGTGCTGTGTCTAATCTTAACCAGCGTAGTGTTGTTTTGGGCAAGCGTATCACTTACCATTAGGTGAATGCTTTGTACGACGCGTCGCCTCGTAGAATGAAAAATTAAATACACCTTTGCACCACATTGCGCTCGTTTCCTTGAGTCGAAAGGTTGGATTTGACTACAGTTAAAATTTCTTTGTGGTTAGTACTTCAGGCGTATAGTTTACCTTCAGATGTAAGTCATTCTTATATGATTGTTTAGTCGTGTAATAAAATGAGGTTGGGATGAGTTTCAACGCGACACACAAACTCATCCTGGAGGACTTCTATTGGAACAAGTACCATTGTAACACAACTCTCAACGAGACAGTGGTAAGAAGTTAGACAATTAACGGAATTGGATCAGTTCTTGTTCTGAACTATCCCCTAGTGTAGTGCAGAATGCTTGTTTCCGTTTAATATGGCAAACTGCACCTAGAAAGTTTGAGAGTAGACGACTCTGGGAGAATATATAAGTCTCTTCAAAGTACTGAACGTGTAGAGAATAAAAAAAATAGGATTCAGTGACTATTTTTGAGCAGGTGTTATGTGAGACCTTACACCCTTTTTAAGATTACATTATGATAGTTTTTTGTGATTAATTTCAATAACAGGTCATTTACTTATGTTTACGGCTCATCCTAAAATTGATCATTTCACATATATCAAAAATATGTGTTCATCTCAGCCTATTGCAGTCCACTGCTGAACGTAGGCCTCTCCAATAGATTTCCAGCGCGAAAATATGTGTGAATAGAGACAAAGAAAAATTGTTATTTTATACATTTTTATTATTTGATAAGACGACCAAGGCGTTCATCTGGTGGTAAGTGATACGCTTGTCTACTCGATATACACGGGACCGCATTGCGCTCGTCACTTAGAAACAAGTGGTGTTGTCTCGTTACCTTAGTAATTTCACTTGCACACAGCATCCTTCAAACCAGAACACAAGAATGTTTCTACATTACTGTTTTGCGGTAGAAATAGGAACGGCGATGGCACCTACCTAGACGGTCTCCGATAATGAAGACTTACGACCAGTCTCAGTTAATTACAGAGCTAATTTCGATTTATTGTTTTAGGTTTATTTGTAGTTAGCATTATAAAAATAAATAAAATTCTATTAAAAGATAGGTATAAAGAAAGAAACCACGAACAACCCACCAGGGCATTAATAACAAAACTATTCTTGTACGTCGATATGGAAGCCCGTTACGTATTTATGGGCCTCGTTTGTTGGATTTTCCAAGATTTGAAGTGACTCATGAAATTGGACAATTCAAAAAGAATACCCAAATGATCAAAATAATATATATACATATTGAAAAGCGTTTAAATGTGTTATCTATAGTTTACTAGTAAATAGGATTGCTAAAGGGTGTCTACGTAAAGAACCGCAGCGACATTTCTGCAATAACTACTAGAGTACTACTAAAGTAAGTTAAGCATATCACTTACCATCAGATGAATATGTCTCTCATCGCCTCAGCGAATAAAAGAGGTAATACGATAACTTTACTAATTCCTTCGTTCTAGTTTAGAGAACGGTACATTAAAAAATAACAGTAAGATGACAGTTAATGTTTGTAAGTAAGCTTTGCTACCACTAGGTGGTACGACGAAGGTCGCAGGAATCAGCTGGATGTGGACAGCGCAGACTGATCGGAGTGGAGATCTTTGGGGGATCGTTTATCAGCTGATGATAATGTAGAAGTAAGCTTTAGTTATGATAAAAAAAAACTGTATATAGTATGGTTTTTTAATTCGGCAAGTTGCGCTGGTTAAGATAGTATACACAGCACCACATTGCGCTCGTCGCTTAGATCGAAGCTGTTAAGTCTCTTTACCTCAAAATTATGTATTAGCAACCAATTTTTTTTTCCTTGGCTTTCAGAATTTATTCGCCTTTGGCTGTTTTGGATAGGGTATATATATATATATATGTTTATACATATGTGTATATTTATGTGTTTATATAACGTATTATATTATTACGTTAAAGTACATAGGCGATTGTCATATTTCCACTATTAAAAAGCTTATACCAAGTTTTTAAGTCATAAGAGCATTAAGTTACATAAGTTTTATAATGGTAATCTTAATAAAAATTGAAAAAGAAAACAAATATGTTATAGGCAAATAATATCTTCGACTACAGTCCGAGAAACAAAAGCAAAAAAACTGTATTTACCCCAGTAATTTCACTAGTTTACAACGCCTTTTAAACCGGAACATAGTTATGTTTGCGCAGTACTATTTGTTGGCTGCAATAGGAGCTGCGGTGGTACCTACCTAGACGGTTTCCAGTAACAGACCTACCATCAGTAATAATATAATTAAGTAACTACTTTGGTCACATAACTTTATTGTCAATTTTGCATTGACTATGAATTAGTCAAGTGTGTGTTCGAATTTCGTTGTCGTCGCGTCTTGACCAAACATTGAGGCCGACCAAAATGAAAATTGGCATTAATATGGAGGTTGGTACGGAGGTAGTTCTTAGCCATATTCGGTCGGCCAACCGGAAGTGGTGCCGAAAGTCACTAAGTACCAGAACTACGCATATTTTTGACAGTATTCTCATACAAATATGTTTCTCGTATAAAAATTGCTATTTATATGTACTTCCGGTTTAACCTGCCAATCGGAAGTGGGTCCAAAAGTCACCAAGTACCTTAATGGTGCATATTTTTGATATCTTTATTGAAATAAAAGTGTTCTTCGTCAAAAAATATATTTTTTATGTACTTCAGATTCTGGTCGACCAATCGGAAGTCGACCAAAATGTAAATACTGATATAGATCTGATATATATATATGTATAGCACAAAAGTGGCAGTGTGAGAAACGGCGTTAATCAGACCAGCGTTTAATAACTTCAATAGAGCCGGAGTTAGTAGATAAGGAAGGGATGAGTTATTTGCTATTTGATTGTTAAGAGATTCTTTGCCAATAACTTAGATAACAAATTTAGCTGGTGCCAAAATTTAGTACCGCATTATCGGTTTTTTTTGGTGCGTCGCCAATCCGGTGTACCGTATTGCAGGTATGACGCTATCTTCACACTTGAAGAGTTTTATCACAAACATAACATCTAAGTCAAGGTTAACAGTATTAGATAAATCGATCACTGACGTAATATTAGCTTCTAGCGATTAATATCGCAGTAATATTAATATGAATATTTATAGTATAATAATAGTATTTATTTATAGTAATCTTTTTCATTCATCAGCTGATAGAAGTCCACAGCTGGACATTGACCTCCTCCAATAGTCGGCATAACAACTCTATAGCTCCAAAGCTAAATTAGGCGTTTCGATGAAAATACAACAAAAAGTTAAAGGGATTGTATTTAATGCGACCTCTGAAAGGACCTCAATTTTAAAAGAACAATTTTCATAAAGATACAGTATATATTAAAAGTTAGTCATGATCAGCTGATTGAGGTCACAGCTGGATATAGGCTTCCCCCAATGATAGGGAGATTTGGGCTATATCCTACCCACGCTGGCACAATGTGAGTTATTGGGTAACCTTGTTTGTTGAACAGCAGAATGTACCACGAGCAGGTGAGGCTGATTGGGTCCCGTGAGTTGTTCTACGGGACCCTTACACCCCCATTTCTGGTAATATTTGCTCTCAATTGCCTATAGCGATGAGTGTAAATGAAACGATTCTCATTTCACTATGCTCGTTGAGAATGTATGGTTTTTTTTATGGTATCGGTTGAAACATAACAAAGAATTTGTGGTAATTAAAAAAAATGTAGATTTGTTATTCTTATTCCACTAAGCTACGAAACGAGCCAAACTTTCACCTGATAATTAGTGATAACCTTGCCCATAACGAGGTGCAGCTAAATGTAGTATACACAGCATCACATTATGAACGTCGTCTGGAAACAAGGTGTTAAGTCTCGTTACCCCGGTAATTTCATTAGTATATAGCACCCGTCAAACAAGAACACATTATTGTTTGCACACTACTATTTGGTGACAGAAATAGGAGCTCCGGTGGATATCTAAATAATCAATATATATATGTGATATTTAGATTAGAAGTGGACTCGGCAACGCGCCGGTGGTGGCTCGAGTACTGCAAGGGTCTATAGACTACGGTAACTGCTTACCATCAGGCAGGCCGTATGCTTGTTTACCACCTTACTGGTATAAAAAAATCAAGTGTGTCATATATAACCAAACTTAAAAAGTACTATGAATAATTATTAAAAAAGCTATAGATACTACACGATACCACATCGGAACATATGTCACTACAATCCGGAGTCCATGATAAAAAAAAAATATAATACTGTTCAAAACATATATGTAATATGTATGTATGTTTATTGTAATATATTCGTATTAACATTAAAATAAATATTACTACACTTTAGCAAGATACGTTTATTTCGCTTTAACTCTGAACATTTTGGAGTTGATTGAAAGAGAATGCCTTTAGCTCAGCTTGTAACGTTTAATAAAGTTCTTCAAATTAAATTATTTGTAAGTAACATTTTTGAGTCATAAAAAAACAGATTAATCTGCTACAAAAGGACAGATACCAGAGATTTTTTTTATCAATGTAAATAGTTTTTGAAATATATTCTCTATTTATATGTTATGTTTATATGGTAAAATAAAACGATCTGTCTACAACAATTGGTATAAGGTTAAGTTCGATAAAAGTTGGTATAGTAAGCCGATCGGGCGACTAATCGGTCACGCGATCGGGTCCGACATCTGTCTGGGGTTAGTGCACTCTGTGACTCACTTCAGGGTACCCACGAGAGCTACATCGATTTGTAGTTACGCTACATATACGGAATTACACTGAGCACAATGTTACAGGATTAAATATATAACCGCTATAAAATAATCGACACGGATTAACCTTTAAACATCCTATTAATATATACCCTTTCTTGCGTTTGTCAGAATGGGATATCGCTATGCCAACTTAATTAACATACGCCTCTGTTTATGACATGATTAATCTCATAGTAAACATTTCATTGACGTAAAACCTTTAATTGCGAATGCAATCGGCAACTACAGGTATATAATAAACTACTGGTATATTTCATTACATAATTACCCTAATTTTATTTACCCCCAAAGAAATAAACAATATATTAACAATTGTTAGTTTAATTATTTCACTCGATTTTAAGTGACAATTACAAAAATATTTTGACAGGCATAAGTTTTCGGAACCCAAAAATTTTACGGTTTAAAAAGCCTTACCTATCAAACCTCACATTATTTGCCTCTGGAATCGAACTAGCGTCTTCTGTTCTACAAGGCAAGACCCACAGAAGCAGGTGATAATAATACTAATAAAATAATAAAAAAAAAATAATAATAAAATAATTTGATTTCAGACAACTGTTTGATCCATAATGGGTTAGTAGTTTAAACTTAAGTATAGTGTTAGTAACAATTAAATATGTACAGAAGTAAAAAATAATAATATTACTATTTATTATACCTACAACCTTGAGACATATAATATTCTTAGCAAATGAGAAGACACAAATGATTTTTTCATCAATCAATTACTTACTATTAGTATATCGTGTATTTTCACTACTTGTGATATTCATTAATTGAATAAGTTACTAAAGTTGATATCGTTCAAAAGGTTTACATAACAATAAAAGAAGTTAAAATATTATTTATAGTAAAAGTAGATCGGTTAATACTAACTGCCAACTGACAAAGAATTAAACCCCGAAGCCAATTTAGTTTATATAATTTGTTTATATGTTAATGAGTTATTTGTTATTCAATCTTTTACTGGTGGCAGGTCTCATGCTGAAGACTGTCTAGGTACCACAGAAACTCTTATTTCTACCGCGAAATAGTAATGTGCAAACATTACTGTGTTCCGATTTGCAGAGGGCTGTATGCTAGTGAAATTACTGAGGTAACGAGATTTAAAATCTTACGTCTCATAGCGACTAGTGCGTTGTGGTGCTGTGTATACTATGTTAACGCTACTTTATTACGGGTAGGCGTATCACTTATCATCAGGTGAACGCCTTTCTTTAAACCAGATTTTTTTTTTGTTTCACAGTTGACAGACGTTTTGAAATATAGTAGGTTATGTTTGACATTGTTGTCAAACAGCGGGAAAGTACGGCGCGTGCGTAAAACGAACAGCTGTACTCCCGTATATTACTATATACAGTAACCATTGTTACTACGATAAACCTTTTGAAGCTTTAACAGTCTGATCCGGTTTGAATTGATCCTATTTATATACAGTAGTTCTATATTGCGAGAATTCTCCTCACTTGAATACATGAAGGTAATAAGGTTCGATCAAAACAATAGTTTATATACTGAGTTTCAATACTTAATAAAACTGATAACTACACTGCAAAAATCTAAACCATAGATTAATGGTAATGTTTTCAAAACCAGATGTCTAATATAATATAAAAAATACATTGTCTTAATAATTTTTTGTATGGTGAGTGGTTTAAATTTTACAGTAAAATTACTTCGAAACTGTAACGTTACTCACATTCTTCTACTTCAACTGATAAAGACGTACTTGAAATTAAAGAAGTAATGCGTCGATATTCACGTGATGGCTAAAAGTTACGTCTGTCCCTAAAAATGAGGAAAAAGACAGGATGTTTACATAATAACATGTTGTGTTCATCTCTTTGGGACAAGGTTTTTTTTTTATCTCAATAATGTGATTAGGCACCTTCTTTAAACCAGAACACGCTACCGCTTGGTCGCAGGAGTAGACGCTGTAGTCTAGTCTAGACTGCAGTAACAAAAATTTAATTGATTCAGATTTTTTTATTGCTGTATAAGACTTATGGTTATTCCAGATGTCAGAAATTTTAAAATAGACTGACTTAAATGGGGCGCTATCAAGTCAAAGAAAGTGGAATCTATAGCCGCAGTTCCGGTTGTGCCAGCTTTGGCATTGTAATGGGGTATATCTACGGTAGTGAAAACAGATTTTGACAGCCCCCAAACAATGAAGAATATAACAAATTGAAGGATATTGAACATTTCCATAATACGTCCAATAAATAAATTATAACCGTAACAAAATATATGTTGTAATAGAGATAACTATAAAGAAGTAAGATACCAAGAAAATCCAAATATGTAAAGATATGAGCAGTCGTTGTCAAACATTGAGCCTGAGGAAGCGTTTTTAAAAAGGAAATATAAGATGCAGGTAAAAAAGTATTACTTACTGGTGATTGCTATGTGTTCGATGGATCAGTCTTCCTTATGGAGAGAGCTCTTTTCTCAGCGAATTCAGCGCTCAGTCTGTGTGCCTTCAATGTATTAGGTTTCGACATATCAACACTGACACAAGTCCTAAGATCGCGAACCTTCGTAATATATTATACCAAACAAACCATGTCACACCGTAGTGTTATTAATAAAAATTCGTTGTTTGTTCTAGGACTGTGCTGACTATACGTATATATTAATAGAAAAGCGTTTCCTTAGCGTTAAACACAAATAATTAATAAAGAGGTTCTATTGATTCACATTTATTTCTAGCGCTCAACACACGACGAATCACAAGCCCCTATGAATAAAGCTAAATATTAAGTTATATTAAATCGTAGCGCGAACGTTTTACGTTTACAGACGGATTTAGAGGATGTTTCGTTTTATAACATTACAATTAAAATAACATGAGGCAATTTGTTATGTATATACAGTGTGAAGTTCCCGCGGACGGCGGCTTGGCGTATTGCTTTGAAGTTGGAGCAGACAACGCGCATGCGCGCAAGGGTGGCCGCTTGGGGTGACTTCTCCATTGTTGCCAGCGCCAGATTTCGTAGTAAAAAAATCGTACAACGCTAGATTATTTATTTCAATGAAACTAGTTTTTATTAATTCAACGATATAAAGTTTACATTCGCTTGGTTATGATTATTTTTTTTATCTGCGTGCGAGATTAGGGTGGAACGGCTGCGAACAAACATCGGTTGGGTCGGGGTTATTATGTCATCGATTGTGTTTTATGATAAACAGTATGCGAGCTTGATTTTAACGGTATCTCGTTTGTGACCCCAAACCCTTACTATAACGAAAGACATGAAAATTTAATCAGATGTACTAGAAATAAATAACTACAACACACAATAATCATTAGGGGGACCTGAAGTTTACTTACATTACGTCAGTCCTTTATATTTTATATTGTTTTGTATATTAAAGGATTATGTTAATGTATTGTGTTTAAAAACAATAAAAAGAAAGAATATATTTTGTTATATCTTGTATACATGTTTTTAGTTTTTTTTTATTGCAGGTGTTATATTGAAACCACATATGGTACATAAATGGTATTCCATGCAACGAATAATGGTTATAAATTATAAATATTACTATAATACTTTTCAATAAAACTTATAGTAAAATAACGTAAAGATATTTAAGAGCATTTTTCTACATAATTCATACTAAGATCCTAATTTTTTAATGGCAAAACGTTAAATGAGCTCAGAGTACTTAGTATGAAAATTATTGTTTTGAGACACGAAATAAGTCTGTATATAAATAAGGCCGTACAAATGCATTCATAGCCTGAATAGTCCTATTAATTTTCTAGCAGCTGGAACTCTGGATTTTCTCTCATGTGGAAGTCATTGTTATTATCCATCGCACTCCAAGTAATAGTTTGTTGCAGGATTCCTTTTTTACTCTACGAAGCGAAGAACCAAGCAGACCTTCACCTTATAATCTTACCTGTCGTTAAAATGATAAACATTGCACCGAATTCTTTTTATCTCCATAGTATATGTCTCAATGACCTTTCTCACCATCTGTTTTATCAAGTCCAGCTTCTCCAAGTCATTCACCATTTTTCTACTAATACAACTGAAAATTTCAAGTGTAAGGAGCAGACAGATATTGGAATGGCGTGTTTTGTTATTAAGTTTTATAACGGAGGCCTTGTTTCTGCTTTTTGTATATAAAGTCTTAATTCAAAGAAATACATCTTGAACGTCATTTAATGAGAGTCTATCTCCACTTCCAGTTAATTGACTGATAGGGAAGATACGGTGAAAGAAACTCTATCAACAATGTTTTAAAGATAGCAAGAGTGCTGGTGCAGGATCATCGTTTTAAAATCTTGTATATACGTGAAAAGTAAATGGTTTTTAAGATCACTTTAACTATTTCTAGATTGTATGTTTACTATAATTGCAATAATTCAGTGTGTACTCAAATATCCATTCACAGCGGTTCAAACGAGTGACTCATACTTCTGCAATACTTAAAATCAATAAACGGTCTCCCCGGCGAGGATCCGCCCTGTGCAATTGTGTGCACAGTACTCTCGCTGTCGCGTACCGTCAGCGGATATGATATTTTTTTATTCTAGAAGCCGATGAGACGAATAAGACTTACACCTGATGGTAAGTGATACGCTTGTCCATAATAACGTGGCGCTGGTTAAGATTGTATGGTATACACAGCACCACTTTGTGGGACATACACAGTATGCCCCATAGCTTACATAAAACACACACTTAGATTACAAACTCGCAACAATTGGAGTGATAGATACACACAAAGCAATACAACGGCGGTAACAAAGGCATTTCTTCACAATACCGACAAAGCATGTGCACTGGTCAAAAGTACAAAGTTCAATCCGCTAATTGTTCAGTTTTTAACTGAACACAGGGGCTTTGGCCAATATCTATACAAATTTAAACGCAAAAACGTACCGTCTTGTGCTTGTGATTCTAACGTTTAAGAAAGTATTATGCACCTTATAGATTATCCAAAGTATTCAAGAGATAGGAAAGATATAGACATGAGAATGGACAAGAAGACAAGTAAAGAAAATCTAAGCGAAATAATAATGTCGCATAATAAAAAAGTACTTTTAAAATTTATGGAATGATTACACAGGATGCTGTTAAAGGAAATAAAAATAATTAGCAGGTAACAATGTACATTTATCGGCTTTTGCGATTGGTAGATAAAAATTATAAAAACAAATAAGTATTTTATAAGCAAATAAGGTCTCCGACTACAGTTCGAGGAATAAAAGAGTATATTTAAAAAAAATACACCGCCTAACACTACGTGGAATCCTGGTAAAGTGTTAATCTTTATAGAATAAATAAAGAATATTCGCAGTGATTTCCTCCCACCTTTTGCGTTAGATGTATAACAGGAAGTATATAACAATTTAGGATGATGGTTGATACTATCATAGGTACGGGATTCCATTATTTATAACATGTAATCCAACATAAAGCACATAATAAAATATATAAGACTACAATATACAGAGACTTCATTCTGCGTAGATCGAGCTGTAAACAATAATTAAAGAGTTTTAAGTAACTGAGAGGTAAATCACCTTAGATTTTTCTTGACTATGGATACTGTAAACTACTTGGGAGTTTAAGATAGTTAACAATTAAGTAAAGGCAGTAAAGTTTGAGTATTCTTTTTTTTGATTCACTGAGGATTGGTTATTAAGTTAACGGAGAATTGTCTGAGAAATTGATGAGTTTCCTACATGATATGCTGACTGTACAACTGCCCCCAGTGTTACACAGACGCCGTATACCCTCGCTTTATACTTGTACCGCGCTTTAACAAATGTGCCACAATGAGGCCCCCTTTACGAGGTTCTAACTTGACAACTTAAAACTGCTGTGATGCCGATTGATAGGCACCCTAACTCTTTGATGTTTTGAAAGAAGACTTATCTTTGCTACTAACTAAATGTACACTTTTTTATCGCTAAAAGGCTAACCCTTGACCTCAATTTTTACATCTTATTAACTGTGACCGTAGAGGGTGAAATGTTTAGTAGAACACGGCTGCCGTACCTAACCAGGTGGGTCCCCAAAATCTCTATCAAATAGACTCCATAATATGTGCCCCGAAATTGAAATAGGACCCTCGTTTACTAAACTAGTGATTAATCCTCCGAAACTCGCAGTAGTAATTAATTGATTGCGCTTCCATGTATATTAATTAAAACATTGACAGGTTTATTGGTGGATTCTGGTTTTAACTACATTTATACGATTTTATCGCTTTCTCGTAAACATAGTTTTAATGGGTAATGAATCGAAATTACGGCGTCAAAATTAAAATGTATCTATATGTACAACACTAGATTTCTTCCGGCTTTTGAACTAAGCTTAGATTATTTCTCAGGAGTTTAACCGTATATAAATATAAGGAAGTTTAATTTGTTTATACTGAATAAGTACTTAAAAAATCCATTTACTAAAAATTTAAACAACTACGCTTCAGTGTAATAAGTTCTTTAAGTCAATCATTGATGAATATTTTGGTATCTTATCCGGCATTATCCATTAGTTTCATCATAGGTACAAGATCAATTATTAAGGTGTATTTTTGAGTATTTATATTAACAGCGGAAACATGAATTTCTACGGAATTATGTAAAATCAAATCAAACGTATCATGATTTAGCTGGACCGTAAACTTATTTGAGGAAGGAATCTAAGCACTCTTACTCTCGTCTTCTCAAGACAAAGAAGTAGATAGATAAACTCTTCATTGCTTACTATAATTATATGGTACAGCAAACAAACTTAAATAACTAACCTTATAATATTATTGTGATTATAATTAAAGAGTGTGTGTTTATCGAATACAATAATTTGTATTCGTTACGATATCATTTCTAGTATTTAAGGTAGTATGAAAATGTTTTCCTTTTTCAAAATTATTAACAAAACTTCGTACCCACGAAAAGATGAATCTGTTGTAGTGGTGAAAATGTATAAATAAAAAAGCTTAAACAATAATTGCAAATAATGTACTTATAATATGAAAAAGGGTTAGTAATATTTTCAAACAAAGCCGAAATTCTGAGGATAAATCATAACATTCAAAGTTTTTGCTTTCGCCTGTGACTTGCGTAACTTTCAGTCCCTTCTCTATTATAGCATAATGGTGAGGAGTTTTTGATTGATTGATTAGAATTTGAGATGTTATTAAATAATAATGTAGAGAGTCTTTTAGACGCTTGGATACTATTAATACATTTATTTATTAATTACACAAAAAATCTTCGTATTGAAGTATACGTTTTGTTGTTTTCAAGATTATTTCTTTCATTCATCATATTATCTCAGACATAGACATTAAGTCTGTCTATCGAATCCTAATTTTAGGTGTTAACATTTTTTTATATAAAATTAAAAATATATTAGTTATGTATAACTTAAGTAATTTATTTATTTATTTTAATTAAATATAACGATATCTACTTTTTGGTATTTAAATTAAATATTATATATTATACGAAGAAGTGGCGAAGAGTGTACTGTAATACAGCGTTCATAGCTTACCTTGTCCTCCGCTTCCTCCGCTCTGCCCTCGGCTTCCAGAACCCGCTGTTCCAGCTCCGACAGCTGCAAAATAAAAAATCAGAACGTAAATTTAACAATTTGGTAGTGCAACGCCATCTGTCGGTAATAAATTGAAACTCATAACGCAAGCGCTACGAATGCTTTACAGAAATACTTCAGTATTTCATACATCGTATCGTTTCAGGCTCCACCCAAGAGATGGCGCTGTTCACCACGTCGTACTTTATCGAACAACGTGGCATACGCAATGTGTACATTTGTATAGATACATATCACTGCTATTTATCAGGGAGGCTGTAGAAAAGGCATTATTGTTATGTAAGAGAGAGAGTATTCGTGCGGTTTGAAAGGCATGGGGTGGCGGTGGTGTTCGTGAAAAGGGTGGTCGCTACATGCAAATGTAACACCGCTATACGTACACATGTTGAGGCAGGAATTAGATTGTGTTTGAAAGGTTTATTTCATCAGGCGGGAAGACGTTTTCGTCAATGCTTTATTTCTAATTTATAACTGCGATTTCAGAGCAAAAATCATTATATTATGAACATAGCTTATAAATTGCGTTCTTCGTACTCGTCTTATTCATTAGATATATGCATGTTTGGGTAATTGGTTTACTTTATTTATTATAACAGGAATTTATAATTACAGTTAATACGCAATAGTTTATGTACAGTCGTCTAAATATTCCCGTATGGTCTGAAAATGGAACCAAGAGTCTATGCTATAAGGCAAACATATAACCACTGTGCCATGGAAGCATTTAAAAAACATAATTACGATATGTACGCATAATTTATTAATAATAGTGATTATTATCAGTGGATAATTCGATTATATATTAACGTGCGATGTCTCATTATGGACCATTAACCGAGTTCTGTTCGCATCTCATCAGCATAAACAGGAATTATATCGATGCGGGCGTGATGATATTTCATTATACATTTTAACATGTTGATAGTGAAATTACTGTGATAATCAAACTTAACAAATTATTTCAAGGTGACGAGCATTTTGTAGTGCTTTATAAGTATCCCAATTACCGACGCATTCGTTATAAGCTAGCTATTGCGGTATAAGTTTCATATTGCTGATAATAACTCAATGAATATTTTGCTTAACTTGTTTGTTAAAAACGGTAATGTTTATAAACATACCAATTAAAACTGTGAATATTTTAGGTTAATATTTTAATCAACCAGGCTGTAAGATAAGCAAGGCGTTAATCTGATAGTAATTGATAAGCTTGTCATAACAACGTGTCGGTAATTAGGATGATATACACAACATTACTTCACGCAATTTGATATGATAAATTAAGGCTAATTAAGTCAAATATTTTCTTTTTCTAATTTTAAGTCTTTTAAGTCTTTCTTTGAGAAATTAATGAAAGGTTCTATATTTTATGTACTCAGCTATCGACACGGGAGAATATTCGATTAATATGGAAATGAAAATTCCTTTAGCGAAATGCCTCCGGCGCTTTATGTGTGCAAAGTTTAATTTAAGGATAGACATGTGGAGACCGCCTCGAGGGGGCCAGCGGAATCAAGGTCCATTGTCTATAAATTTACGAAGAATACATATATAAATGGGACCTAAATCCTCTATTCAATTTGTCTAACACTAATATTCTAATATAAATTTCTAATTAATTTAAACTGTATCAAACATTGTCAGAGGTTACATTGTATACAATTATTAGTTATATTTTCGAAAACCTTTACTGATTTATAATATTATAATAAATTACAAATATAACAGAAATTAATACTTTAGTAATGCATTTATTTAATAGTGTAATTTAAGATATAATAGATTTTTTAAAGTTAAAACAGAGAAAAATATATTAAAATAAAAAGGGACCAGTAGTTTAGCGTAGTTAAGAATTTTTCACAAATTTTAAACTTTTCTCGTTAATGATTTGTTATTGTATAAATGGCAAGAATTGTATCAAGGAAATGTTTTTTAAACCCTTATCATCATATGAATCTGATGATGCACAACGATGGCTATATTAAATCATTTCCTCTCAAGGGCAAACGAACAGTTATTACTTTCAACAGTATATCTAAGTCATGGTTCTGGCTGCAGCTAGAAATTTTAAAACTCCTATAAAATTTAGTATTACAAGTAAATAAATATTATGTTGTAGTACATGTATAAACCTTTAACATCATCTGATAATACACGACAATAACTTTTTAAAATCATTATCTTCTCAAGAGGAAACGATCAGTTATTCTTTTTAATAGTATTTCTACCTTATGGTTGTGGCTGCAGTTAGAAATTTCATAAATCCTATAAAATTTAGTATTTTTGATAAATTAATATTATGTTGTAGTATATGTATGAACCTTTAGCATCATCTGAATCTGATAATGTACAACAATAACTTTTTAAAATCATTATCCATTTAAGTGCAAATGAACAATTATTACTTTCAACAGTGTTTCTGCGTTATGGTTGTGGCTGCTGTTCTAAACATTATAAATCCTATAAAATTAAGGATTTCAGTTCAATTAATATTGAGTTGTAGTACATGATGTGTACAATTTATTCTTCAAACAAGTATCACGAGAAGAACTAACGAATTCACAAACAAACAGACCTGATTCGGGAGACCGAGTGCAGCGTTCCGACGTCGAAGAAATAAGCGACGTTATAAATCAAACAAAAGGTAAAGCTTTGAAAGGCAATGGAAACTTTATCTTTTCTCTTGTTTAAAACCTTGTTTAGTTTTCTGTCGGTATAACATTGGATTTATTGTTACCTTTCATTCAAAACTTCCCTTTTAGTAACATAAAAATAATGTTGTTTATATCATCACTGTGTTATTTGCTTTATTCAATATGTACACGTAATTTGTATATGTTATGACGATTTCCAAATAAATTTATAAATATATTTAACATCTTAATGTGATAAGGATGAAGATGTACCATAATATTCTGGTTTTCATATGGTCACAAACGATATACAGTCATCGTCAGCCGATAGACGTCCATTACTGGACATCAGGCCTCCTCCATAGTGGGGAGATTTAGGCCATCTCGCAGGGTGCACTACGAGCAGGTGATGTTGGTTTAGGACCAATGAGATGTTGTGTGGGATCCCTTACATTCCTTTAAAAAAGTAAAGTGAATAAATTTTGGTTAATTTGATTAGTTCATTAGACGAGCAAGATGTTCATCTGATGGTAATTCACACGCTTGCCCATTACACGGCGCTGGTAAAGACGATACACACAGCACCATATTGCGCTCGTCGCTTTGTGACAAAGTGTCAAGTTTCTTTACCCCAGTAATTCCACTACAACAATCTTCGAACCGAAGCACATGTTTCCGTAGTACTGTATTAGTTTAGTTAACTTTCGCGCACTAGATGGCGTTGTCAGTTGTATCAACGACGCAAGTTTTGTAGTAAAATTTTGTATTAGACATTAAGTGATTTGTTTGGATATAAATACTATCGGTTTGATGTCTCTCGATGTTTGTTTAAAGTCGACTCCAGAAGGCTCCGTTAGCTCATAGTTTAACTTCAAATGGAACCAGTAATGTTTGTCCAATAGGAATTGCAGGTGGAACCTAAACTAGACGGTATACGGCAAAAGATACTAACAATGTTAGTTGAGGAGAGTTGTTAAAACTTCTCCAAGACTTTTTTTGTTATTAGTATTTTTCCGCTCACGCCCTAAATTAGGGTCCGTAATTGCCCTTATTTCTAACTACTTATTGTTTAATTCTAGTTTTGTTCTTGAGTCTCTTATTATAGTTATTTAAGTTTTACTTCTGATTATGTTTATCCTCTGATTGTATACTAAGTGTAGAATATACTTTTCGTACTTATTTTTATTATAGACATTAGTAGCTATTTTGATTTAATATTTCAAAAATCTATCCAGAGATATTTAATTGACTAATATTACTACTACCCACTTCCCCAAG
Organism: Pachliopta kotzebuea; assembly: GCA_018246255.1. Taxonomy (NCBI): domain Eukaryota; kingdom Metazoa; phylum Arthropoda; class Insecta; order Lepidoptera; family Papilionidae; genus Pachliopta; species Pachliopta kotzebuea. The sequence goes on along the minus strand of DWLS01000992.1, from coordinate 5,373 downwards.
ATTGCAAATTATACTACTTTGACACTGATATCGAATTCATAGTCTCTGTGTTACAACTTATCCTGCAACGAAGGCAGAGGAAAGTTGACAATTGGTACAATGGGCGTAGTCTATCGTGAGTGGAACTTCAGATCAGTGAAGAGGATAAGTTATTCAGTAACTTATCCTATTCAATTTAATTTCGAGTCCAACAATTCGCATTTAATTAAGACGGCCCCGGTCTTGGCTCGAGATCGCCAAATATTCCGTCAGGCTGCGAGACCATCGCCTGCAGCATGTTTACGACACTTACACAACTACGGAGTATCGTCAGCCGTCCGGGTCACATATCACCAGTAAATCGACTTAATGGTGGAACAGGGTGACCATTAATTCATTGAAAAATTAACAGACCTATCGTGTTACTCCGTTGCTTAATAATGTAGAGTTTGGTTTACTCCATTGAAAAATTATTCATTAATTTAATCGAAGTTAACATGGTCTTTAAGAGAATGACCCGCAAAAATACAAAAAAATATTTTATATGCGAATGCTCAATACGTTTTAGATATTTTTTAAATAACACTTTCTAAGTAAAAATTAAAAATATTAACTATTAACAACATTATGTATTTCATAAAGGAACTGTACTTTTTTCTTAGTTGTATGTATTCTTGTCTTTTGTGTTATTCGTTTTAATTTGTCACTGTCTTTTTGAAATCTGGAGCGTTTATAAGAAGAGTTTTGATTTTATGTTCTTTTTAGACTATTTCGATTAAGGGAGTCACTATGAAAGTCCACAAATAATCATAGAGTCTTTATTCAAAGTATACACACCCAAATACCTAGAACCCTCGAAGCGCTCGACTCATTTCCCGCGGACAGATACGAGAAGGCTCTTTTCAGCGTGGCAACCCCGCTGATATATTTATAACTCAATAATACGACAGATACATTCGGGTCAAAGTGTCACATGGAGGTCGTCAATATTATTTCACGTTTGTTCCGTAAACGCCCCGAGCGGAGTGTTTATGACAGAATCGACATTTGGAAAGCATTACTTTATGTGTGATGTTTTTACCGTTCGTTTATAGCTCGTCTACAAGGATATTGGATTGAAAAGGACAAAGCTATAAAACAGGCTAAACGTGATTCAAATAAGTTATCACATTCTTTTCAATATCAAGAAATCTTAGAAGAATTTATGATAATGGGAACGTGGAAGACCTTGGAGTTAGCCTTTCTGACCGCAATGGAATGAAAGGAAATATCATTTAGTTTCGTAGATCATTCACAGAATAACAATTCTTGATGAAGTTACCAAAATTAAAGAGTAAATATTTAGATTATATAATATTTCATAAAAGCCAAAACGGAGATTTAATTCTCTGTCGTTTTACAACTTTGAATTTACAAAGCAGCTTTCATAACAATGATTTATATCTTTAAGTTGAGAAAGATGAGAAAATCAAAGGAGGTCGTGCCTTGAAATATTAAATGTTTAATTGTTTCAATAGCTTTACTAATGAAATTGCTGCTGTATCCCATTACGACACCTTGAAGTTTTCTAACAAAATACAAAGAAACAAAGAAACCAAGTTTGTGAAGCGATTGCAAGTCTTCTACAAATATTTCGCTTATATTTCTGAATCTTCTTTTACGCTTTGAGTAATGTTAGATTGAAACGTCATATTCCACACTAGCGAATGCAAAGCCGAATGGCTACATGAACGAATATTATTGAAAATATTTCCAAGAATATTTTCGCGGTCTGAAGACGAAATCCCTTCTAATTTTCTGCATCGCGTCCGGAGATTGAAGCTGCGACTCCTCGAATTTTCCACTGGACTTGAGACTTTGACTCGGTCCCTTCACACGTAAATAACGAGCGGGGTGTCTTAGCGGACCGAAACTAAATTGGTGCGGCTTTGGACGCTTCGGCATACCTTTGTAGGCGTTCACCTCGAGGGTAGATAATGATTACTGGCTTTAAGTTTTTATGATTGAATAAACATCACGGTAATTTTTGGTTAAACAGCTATAACAGGAAATTTTGTCGTTTTACGTTTTGTGTCGGTTCATTATGAGTTAGTGTTAATATAAACAAAGATTTAAGATCTTACTAAGAGGTAAGGTTTTAAATCTTTATGTTTAAGGCAAGAATCTTACCTTGCTATAAAAATATCCTGCACTGTACTGAACAAAGTGTAACAGAGTAATTAGTATTTTGGATTAAGTTGAACTGTCTCATTTCGATTAATACTGCGGTGTTACCACAATAGCCTATATCGATGTTAAAATTATAAATTGTTTTTCATCCGCTTAATACATTCTATGGCTTATAAAACATGCAATTGTTCGTGTAATATAAAAATAAAGCCTCTTTTAAAATTGTTAAGATTTGTTCAAGTTTAACATATGGCTTAAGGCTTAAAGAGTTAAAAAATGAAAGTGACGTGGGAGGGAAATATGAAGAAAATGAGTTTAGTAGCACGCATTTACAATTCAGTATTAAATCATCATAAATTACAGATGATTGCTGTTCAAATCATGTAATAAAAACATTTCAAAATCTTTGCAAAGGAGGTTAAAAAAGGATTTCTCGCCTGCTGTTGTTCCCCGGGGTGGAATAACATTATGAGCAACGATCTAAATAGCTAACTATTTTAAAGATGCAAAGTTTTATCTTAGTGGGTCAGCGGGGAGCATTTAAACCGTTAGATTACGTGTACGGAATAGTCTGTATTAGCATTAAAAATGTATTGTAACATTTAATACTTTGTTGTTTAACTTTATGAATTCGTTATTAGGATATAAATATAACGATCTTGTTGGTCGTTATATATGTGGTTTAAAAAGTTGCTCGTTATTAGCATAAAAAAGATTTATTTGTAAAGTAATACCAAAGTTTGGGATAACACAGTTACAATAATTATATATACATTTCCCTGTAATATAACGTACCTGATCATCTAACAGGTAAATGTGTAGTAAACAAATTTATTTTATTCTTTTTAATAACTCACGTAGCGTTTAAGTCTGATTTCGTAGTAATAAAGGTTTACAGAGGCATCATAAGACGTCCGTTTCGCGTGGCGGTCGGGCAATAAATGACCGAGACGGCGCACAGCGACGGGAGTGATTAAATATTAACAAACTACCCACCTTCACCGATTCACATGTAGCGGTTTATTACAGGAGTTCATGATTTCTTGGTGTTTATTTTATGCGATTACGGTTTCCCGACGATGTTTCTCTTTGAATTTAGCGTTTGAAACATAATGGAATCGATCCCACAAAAATTCCGCTTATGACAGTTTTAGTTTACAGGTTGTAAGTCTGATGCCAGAGATGGTCTTTGTTGGTTATCAGTACAGCTCCTACTCATACTCTTGATAATAGTTGTATGTTTAATATAACTATTGATAGTGAAATTACTACAGCATCGGTATTTAATATTTTGTATTACAATCAAAGGACTACAATGCAGTCCATATTTATCTTAAATAGCAGATAATTATTATAGACAATCGTATTACTTGACCGAATAAAAAAGTAAAGTTGTTATGGTAGTACATACAATTTTTCAACATGTTTTGAGATATAGAAATAACTCTTTAGCATAAGCAATTTTGTGCGAGAATCGAAGTGAAACTGGCGATAAAAAATTGTAATGTGGCGCTGTTAACAATCACTTGTAAAATTTTTAACGGTCCCTTTTACCAGGTGGCACAATCATTGGGAGCAGGTGGGACCGCGAACAGAGGTGATTTCGCGAAGTAACGAAGACGCCGAACCACTTTATAGGCTGCTACCTTGCAGTAATATTAGACTCACATTAATCTACTGCTTATCTATTTTCAAACTTTATTTTCACACTTAGAAAAAATACATGAGGAGGAGTTAATTCAAAAGGTCATTCTCACTATAGTATTGAACTGAGACAAAGAATCCAGTTTGATGTAAGTATATGATATTATAAAAAATTACATCTATAACAATGAATATAATTAGTAAATATATTACAAATAAGGCATATACATATTAATGCAAGTGTATATATAAATATTAATGATAGCCTATGAGAGATCAGAAAAAAGAGAGAAGAAAAAGTTTCGTAATTTTTCTACAGCAAAATCTTGATAGATGGAGTCTTCTTATAAACTTGCAGGATATTGTTTTGTGCACAAATGAAAAGTGTAAAATGTATTTAGAATGTGTTCTATTTAATACGTTCCTTAGAGTAAAGGTCGCAGAAAATATGTTAGTGTAAAATATAGAATCGTAAATATTCTCATTTCAGAGGTAACATAAAAATGCCGGTAAGACTGAGACAGCAACATTACAATTCTTTTTACTGTTTGACGACAATATCTTGTAACAAAGGCATAAGTAACTATATCGAAGAAGAGAACTAAGTATTCTTCTAGATTATTTTATTTTCTATAGGTGTATAAATCATCATGTAAAGATTAAATGTAATATTAATATATGATTTTGTATGAAGCGTCTTGGGTAAACAAAGTTTGTACTTTGGAGTTTAAACAATTATTGCTGTTTATTCCTGAAGCTGTTTGCGTTGTAATCATCGCAAGACATAATATAACAAATAATAATAAAAAATAACAAAAATCGGACGGATACCTTGCTGCTATGGTGAGCAGAACATGCTTGAAGAATGGCTGATTTCACAGATCTCAAGCGTTTGCTGGAGAGTCATTCACGAAACTTGGAAAAGTTGAAGTTAATATGTAAGAAAGACATCGAAGTTCTAAAAATGACGTCGTCAAGAGAAAGAAAACTCCTTAAGTAGAACATGGAGATATTTACTGGAATAAGCATACTTAGCGGCTGATGATAATCAGGTGATGACATATTTAACTATATTTTGTAATTTATTTATTCATTTACATGATGAATTCATTGTTTTGTAACAAAAAGACTTATTTATCAATGATCACCGTGTTACGCCGCTGTCAAAATATTTCATTGTTAAATCCAGTTCTCAAAGTAATGAAACGAAAGCCAACATTTTGTATTGTATGAAAGACGAAATTATGTGTTAGGAATGACACACATTAATTTCACCTTTGTCTATAATCTATTGTTTAAATATTTGTATACCAATTCCTGCCCTCAACTTACATTTTCATTTATAATTTACGACAACAGTAATAATCTCTCTATTATATATTTTTTACATTGACAAGGTAATATTTAGTTTTGTATAGGATATGAAGAAATACTTAGTAAAGTACTAATAAAAATGAGCACTGATAAATTATTTGGAGACAGAGGTTATGATTTTGTTGAAATGTCTTCTTTCTTTCTCCTGCCCTGGTCCCACTTTATGTAGGGTCGGCACAACATGTTCTTCTCTTCCAGTCTCGCCTA
>DWLS01000991.1:0-24713 GCA_018246255.1 Pachliopta kotzebuea | reverse complement strand
AGGGGTAGAAATCAGAAGGCCGTGGCCGTTACCTACGCTCCATCGATCTACAGGGGCCTTCAGGCAACGTGAATGTCCTTACCACACGTCACGTTATGATGTCCGTAGTACTAATCGCTGTACCTTACCTAGTTTTTTGTGTGTACTAAACAATTACGGTCATTATCTTTTTAAAGTAGTTTATGCGTGCTAATGACAGCATTTCAGTAATGTTTTTTCAATAATTTTTATCTGAATATCGGTAGCAAATCTTGTGTTACGGTTTCCTAAACCAGATTTTGTAAGAAATATTATCAAATTTAGATTTGATAGCCCAGAATATTAACTAATTAAAAAACGTTTTATTTATTTTATAAACAAATATTGTTCGTTAAATTACATCCAATTTCTTGAAACAGTTTTGAATTAAAATTCCTTAGTACCATTGTGATTTGAAAATTTGTGTTAAATAAAAAATCGACTGTGAAAAAAATTTACGTCAGATTTATAAATAGAATTAAGCCTACAAGAACATGTAATCGATTACAAATATATAGTACTTTATGTAATCTTCTTTTCGTCTACTTTTTTTTTTTAATTTTCTTTAAACTGCCTCATTTTTAATAATTAATATCATAGGTGTTTCTTATAGCAGGCTTTAGTGCATGATTTAATCGTTATTTTCAACTCAAAGTAGGTAATGTGTGTTTTCCACCATCTATACATAACTGTACTATCTGTGAGAGAAAATTATGGTACGATCACGACAAATAAAAACAAATTGTTACAGTAATGAGCTGTTTTTACTTCGATTAAAGTCTAACATCGCCGATATTTCACGTAATGACCACATTACTGATAACTTTGTTGTTCTTAGAAACAAGTTTGATTACCATATATAGTCTTTAGCCATAAATGTTACATACAATTATCCCATATACTGAACACTAGTAAACATACCTTCAATGTTATTAATATGTCCACCATGCTAAAATAAGTCGAACGGACAATAAAGACAATGACCCTAGGAAGTTGGAATGCCTATTATATGTTATTAATAATATAGCTTAGAGGTCACTTTTACTGCCTTTGGTACCTATAGCTATTTTTAGTCTCACCATCGCATAGAATGGATCGATATTAATACCTTGTGAAACAGTTTTATTTTTGTTTTGATTTAATCATTTTTTAATCTAATCTATATCATAGTCTACTTTATTAATCCTGATGTATGCTTTATACATGTTGAAGAAGTGCGGAGTCGATGCCCGCTGAGTTCAGCTTCCGGCGCAGTAAATACATGTCAACCCACCCTTGGCCAGCTTTGTAGATAAATAGCCTAAGCACTCTGAAAGAGCCTCTCAATAAGCAAAGAAGTATCTTTTAAGAATTTCTTATTAAACGTGTTAAGTTAGTTGGTTTGTCTCCAGGTTTCGTATTATAATTGGCTAGATAAGGCACCCAGCTGCTTCTAAACCTGAAGAGATGTAGCCAAAGTTTCACTTAAGCTTTTCTCAAAAGATTACGCTTCTATTATCTATTATTAACTGCAGTAGACGTAACGAGCATCAACGAAACTGATTTTTTGTCTTTGACACCTTAATGCACATTCTTCTTATAAATGAACTACAAATCATATTCAACGTTATAGATTTTTACAAGTCCTAAAATATAGGAAATAGAATTTTATTGTGTAATCAAAGTCTTGGAAAAGTATATCTATCAAAAAAGTTAATTTTATGTGACAGTGGTTTATGATTAAAAAAATTTGCCTAATAAATAAACTATTTTTATTTTTTATAGAAAAGTCATAGTTCTAGTTGTTGATTTTAATGTACGTACACGTCAAAGTACAACAAAAACACATTATTCCGATCACGTAACGTAAAATACAAACGTAAGTAGAAATGTAATATTTATCTTATTTATGGTATATAATAACAAATAATTCGTTTTCTCGTCGTGATAAATTGTGGTTTTATTTGTGGTCTGTCATAATAGATCCTTCACGCGGTCGATCATTTTGGCTCGTCATCCAATCAATTCAGTAAATATTATACAGTACCGTAAGAATATTATTGAATCAATTACTTTTTGCGATGAAATGAAATGTATTGTGGTGATTAAAAGATTAAAATTAAACTTTCATTGTTTATTACTTTAAAAGCTATAATAGTTCCAGTTTAGTTTGAAAGTCCTCATCGGAATCGGCATAACGATATATTTATTTGTTATTACATACTTATAACGATTTCAAGCATAATTTTGTGTGATATTCGCTGGTTTCTACTAAGAAGGCCAAGAAAGTCTCTATATTATTAGCGCTTGTTTACCAAACCTTGCAAACAGAAATTTAGTTACTTTAGTTGAAGGATATTTCCTGAGCAAAAGAATCAATTATACTTTATAGTGTCTAAGTGTTTAAATGCTTAATAGAAAAAAATGTTCATTATCATACAGCAGTTTGTACACTAATTACTGTATAAATATTATATACTTAGTAGTATCAAGAAACAAACAACTGTAATATTTTATAAAGGTCTAACACGATATTTGTCTGTGGCAAGGTCGTTCCGGGAATACTGTGAAAGTCGCAGACTTATAGGCGCTGGACTGACAGAGATAGGTTTTCAATCCATCCCAGCAGAGCGTTGTTATTCAAAGCATTTTCTTATAGATTTATTAAATGTTGAGGACAAACTTAAATATATTTTTATGATAGTTTATTAATAAATAGTGTCACGATAGTAATAATTCAGCAGCCATAGTACGGTCTATCGTATTTTGCTGCAACACCCTTCATTTTCCTTTGGTACTTAGAAATAGGAGTCTCTGTAAGCCTACCAAGACCTATATCCTATCTAGTTGGTATAAATCTCCGGTAACAGATACCTGATATAAAATATTCAATCAATCAATACGTTGGTTCTGTTTTGTGTTATATGCTTAAGATAATATGTTCCCCATGATTTTAAAAGGAAAATAGTATTAATAGTAATAGTTTCTTATTGAAACAATCGAATGTTATTGTTTTTTGTGGCTATTGATTGCATTAATTATGATATATACTCATCCAAAAAAAATGGTAGTCGTAATAGCAATGTATAAAGAGTTAAAAGGTCTCAAATCTAAAAACCCTTTTTGTATGTTTCTGGTTAATGAATGAAATGCGATTTAACTGTAGATTTAAAATAGTTTATAAATTTACATGTAGGATATTTAAGTGAAAGGTAGACCGTGAAAGTTTTGGTGATGAGCCAAATCTATTAGGATAGGAACTTCTCCGAGCAGCTGACTTAACAAATATTTGCTGATGCTTGGACAGCCGTTATTTCTGAACACTCTGTGAGCTTTCGTAACTTTGTTCAACTCCGTTTCTGGCTTTCAGTTCAGTGTCTCACGATTAAAGCAATATCGAAAACTTTATAAATGATTCATTTTTATTAAATTATTTATGAAATTGTTGACTTGAATGTTATCTATAAAGGCATTTCATTCGCATTTATTTTGAATAAATTATAGGCAAAGCCTTTCGAAATACTTGTCTCAGAGTAATTATTTTAGCAAATAATATAGTTTGTATACATAGATATCCTATTTATTAAAGCTTAATAAATTTGTAAATAAATTAAAAAACCGTTCACTTCCTCATTATCACTTAACACCGTTTAAAATTAAGGTTAAATGTTAGCCTATGTTGGGTAAATAAAAGTAATGAATGAATTGCGCAATATCATAAAGCTAATGACGATAAATACAAAAGTTGTGTATCAAAAAACCCAGGTGCTGCCCACGGGATTCTGGCGCGATGCCATGAAGCTTCGCAGACTTTCCCTTGATTTGAACAAACAAAATGTTTTGAAACTGTCCCATTTCAATGTACGGAACCTGGGGTCGCGTTAACACTTCCTGTCTGCCATATATAATACTACAATATGCAATTGTTAAATAAGAAAAAAGAGTTTTTTTTTACAGAGATATAACCTCTTTCTCACTTAACAGCGAGCCGACCTATTTTACGCATACATACCCTCTGTTGTAACCGTACATGTTACTTCTGTAGTAACTAAGCTATGTAACGAAATGTGAACACTTATAACTTGTAATTACCTAAATTAATATTTTTGTGTAATTTTTTTGTTATAATATGATGTGTAATTTTCTTGTAAGGAATATAAATAAATAAATCATAATCACCCTTTAGCTTCGTCCTCTGTTGAATATAGGCCAACCGGATCGATGTCATTTGCATAGAATTACTCTTTGCGATCTTCACCAGATCGTCAGTCAGGCGGGCGATTAAAAATAAATAAATTATCTATATTCAAAACTGAAAAATGTTTTATTTGTTGAGTGAGATTGAGCTTTTGGTTAATTATACTATTTGCGGAGTCCATAACAGTTTCCACTGGCTCATGCTTTGCTTTGGCTCGCTGCCTACATCATTCGCATGTGTACAGACAATATTGTAACTTTTACATATGATGTTCATAGCTGTTACCATTCCCGGCTTTTACAGCTTCATAAATTTCAAGCGAGTTTCATCGATATTTTGTGTAAAAATGTTCTTGTTATGAGTTATATTCTATTAAAGAAAGAACAGGACGGCCGCCTGGTGGCAATGGATATGCCTGCTGTAAATGATTTAAATATGTATATATGGGGATATAAACTAACCATTACAGTTTTTTTAGTCAGGCAATAATCTAGTAAAGACTGTCTAATTCATATCATTTTTATTATTTTTACATTACCATTACTGTTAAGTTGAATCATAGTTAAGCATTAATTTATATCATAAAAGGAAATACGTGTAAACTGAAAGCCCTTTCATATAATGATTCAGTTGATTAGTTGATGGGTAATGGTTTTCCCAGTGTACATATTCCATCATTAGAAATAAGCAAAAAAAAATATTCCACTAGTGCAGAGTTCCCCAAACTTTTTTATGTCGTAGACCCCTTGCCATGTTTTTCAGTGTTGGGTAGACCCCCTACTTACCTGATATTGATTTCCTGTAAATTTCTATCTGCAGTGAAGTTTAGTGTTAAAAACTTAAAGTAATGTAAAGTAAAACACATGTTAATTTCAACATTTATTAATTGAATTTAAATTAAAACTACTCAAAATAAAATTTTGTATCTGTTATATAAAATATACGTAATATTAAATAAACATAAATCAATATTTTTAATGAGAAGGATGTGTTGGGATCCACTATCGTGGACCCGATTTTCATTTCTTGGACCCTAAAATTTTTTTTCGCTGACGTAGACCCCTTGCAGGTTGTCATAGACCCCTAGGGATCGATATAGACCACTTTGGGAATCACTGCACTAGAGTATCAACGGAAATTACTTTCATGTCAATTATCTGATAGGGATAAATAAGAGATATTTAATATTGATAAAAACACGAATCAGTTTTAAATTTATAAACCATATGAAACTGTTTTATGAACAAATAGAACAGTATATGTCATTTAATTGAATATTTCATTCTGTTTTATATATCAACATTGTTTGTTTATTCTGTATTACATTAAAAGTATAAATTGATAATCTAATTATTATAAAGTATTTGTTAGTAAAAATGTGATCGTTGTTAATGTTTGTGTAGATTATGGTAAAAATTAATACTCGATTATTTTAACCCTTATTATTATTAAATGTATACAGATTTGTTATAGTTTATATAAGTATCGAGGTGTGAGAAGTTATATCGTCGGTGTTAAGCCCACACATTCCAAGAGGCGAACTACGTTGGACTCCGTGACCTTATTACTTACATGAGTGATGATAATTGCCTAAACTGGCGCACAAACTGAACAAACCGCCTACGTTTTGGTCAAACAATTATTGTGATAAGCACTAAAAATACAAACTTGAAGCAGTAAGTTAATTTTATATTGTTACTCATGAGTATAACTACTCATAAATGCAATAAGTTGACGTCTTACCTTTTTGGACAAATGAGGCATATAACTAAGAGTTGAACTCAATTAATTATTATTTTATAGAACATAATCATAAGAAAAATAAAAAAATGTTCTAATCCACAATTCCCCAATAAATATTACTTTATAATAAATATATTTTTAGCATCTAAGTAAATAGATAAAACGACGAATATGATTATCTTTGCGCTTCTGATTTAAAATTTCGAGCACTTTGAAGTTTCCGTCTGGAGTAATAAGTGATCTACAGTAATCCAAGGCTCAGTCGGCTAATCTTAAGTTAAGCGCGGACTTCGACTTTAGCCGTAGCAAATAAGCAATAGTGAATTAGTTATACTTGATGTCCGCTTTAGCCGTTAAGCCGCTCTGGACGAAAGAATGAAGATTTATAAATTTCGAGTAATTGGATTTCCGAAAAATAACCCCTTTGGTAAATTTTATTGTAATCTAAGATTTTGTGATTTATTTTTCTAGTAACACATAGTCTATTAACAATAATAGTTTTCAGAGACTTTTACTCCCTTGTCGTATTTAACTATTAAAATAAAACGTTAGTATTTATTATAAGTTCATTTGTTCCAGAAGAAACATCCTTCGGTATGTTCATAATATTCACATTGCTCTGAGATTAATTTAAAGATCACTAGTTCTTTTTCAAATTTCCATTGCAAAATTTTTAGTTTTAATTTTAAAGGTATATTAGTAATGTTTCGATTCTTTTACAATATTACTGAATGTGTTGCTCTCCATATTTTACGTGGTATGATAGTGGTATTAAACCAATATAAAGTACTAGTTTTACTACCTTATTAAAGGATTATTCTCAAAACTTAAAACACGAATAGATGTGATACGAACTTTTAGTAGTGATTAATTTTAAAATCTTAACTTTTTCTTATGAAAGAATCATCACTGTAAGTTTATTTCATATAAAGCTTTTATAACTTTGAATGTAAACAGATCTGAGAAATCTTTTAGAATCTGAAGATAAAGATTAAGTAGTTGCAAAGTATAGTTCTTTATTATCTTCATTTTAGCTTGATGATGTTCCTGTAATTATTCTATCCTTATTCGCCATTTACGACCATGGTACAATTGTTTTGTGTAAAATATAATCTAATGAGTAAATTTATTAATAATCTTTTATTACGTTTTATTAGGAAAGTTTATTGAAGGTAGGTCAGATCACAATAAACAAATACAAAATGATATAAAAATGAACGCTTCAATAAAATGTTGAACGGCTCACAATGACGAATGACTACAAAGTTATTTTTTTAATTTACGTTGAGTACTTCGCAATACATGCTGTTATAATAAATTATTACTGCGCCTTAATTTGAAAATAGTGATATGATGATCGTAATTGCAACAAAATTAATATTTATTATGAAATATTTTGTAATAATAAATTTATTATCGTTACTATCACTTTATCGTTGTCCAGAACTAAATACAAACCGCCAAGACAGAACCTAATCGTTTACCTGCTTTTAATTAAATTCCTGCTCCTCTTTGGATTCCAGATGGGAGTGTAAAGGGTTCCAGTAATGGTAATCCAGAGTTTATTTCTAGCACTAAACTATGTTTTAGTGCAATATACCCGGTTAAATGAATAAGTTAAGAAGACTTAATATATAATCTTCAGTGTGTAAGTGATAAGGACATTATGTTACGAAGTCATGCAACGGGAAACGTCCTATTGTTTTTCACTGGAGATAATCAAATAAAATTTTATACTTGTTCCTTTCTTTTAATGACAAAAATAATAATGGACCAAGATATTTTCATGTTTTTATGTAATGGGTTTTTAAATTTTAGTTTGATTGACCATTTTAAATACCTAGTAATAATTGCATAGATGTAATACAAAATAAAATAATAATAAATTTTACTTACATTCAATAGTATAAATATTTCAATAAATTGTTTAACTGTTCGTTTGATAATAAAAAAGCAAAAATAATTTTCTTTGAAATCTGACCTTCATAAATCATTCTGACGATGATTTAAAGTAGTTTATCCGTAGTATTTCTTTTGGGACCCGGAACGAGCTAATTCATGATAAAATGAACAGCACCCCCGAGTATTTTATTCAGCAAAAGTTTGAAATGTCGCTGAATATTATATTTGCTTTATTTAGTTCATTGCTTCAGTTATTGCGTCATCGTATCGTTTAAATTAAAGGAAATATCTATTCTAGAAAGATCTTCAATAGAGTTTTATGGAGTTAACTTGCTTTTCCTTCTTGTGAGTGATGTTTCCGAGTACCAGCAGTCTTCGTTGAAACTTACATAATTTTTCTTATCGATATATTTTACTGGTGGTAGGTCTCCGTTGCCGAAGACCATCTCCGTAAGTACGACTGCAACTCCTATTGCAGCCGATAAATGGTAACGTACATATATTACTGCTCCGGTTTGAAGAGGGTTGTATACTAATGAAATTACTGGGGTAACGAGACTTAAAACCCCTGACGACGAGCACAATGTTAGGTAGTGTGTACCATTTTAACCAGCGCCACGTTGTTATAGGCAAGAGTATCGCTTACCATAAGTTGAAAGTCTTGCTCGTCTTGTCGCCTAGTCGCTTATAAAATACTACCTTCGCATCCAATAGAATATTTAAGCATATAACCGATAAGTGGAAAAATGGAAACAAGCATTATAACTTGATTTTTTTTTATCAAAAATGCCTGAAACAATGTATGTATATTTTTAAACGCAGCAAAACGTAGAAAATTTTACATAACGAAAAGTGAGTGGCATTGTGATTGTTTTTTCATTATAATTGAAATTTTTATTGGCTACATTGTATTGTGAGAGAGCTGCTATAAAAGATATTTTGAGCACAGTAACAACATGTTTATAATATTAATTTTGTCTTTTTAAAAAGAAACCTCTATTATTTTGTCTAGTATTAAAGGTGTAACATATTGTGACTTGTTTAGTCTGTATCTCGCGACCATAAGGAGTAACCAGCTGGAGAGAGAAACACTTTCGCAGAAGATGAACCAAGAGAGGCGTGGCAATAAATTTTCCTGCACTTTGTTACCAGAAAGCGTTATATATTCGAGGGACGGTCTAAATAGGTATTAATAAATCACAAATATGAATGAACGTGTTGTTGCAGAAGACGGAGATAGCGGCTATTGTATATAGTTGTTCCAACCACAGTATTATTTTGCTATTAAAAAAAGTATATTCAAAAATGGTTAAACCTCGGTATGAAATTATGAAATTTGATATTATAATAAATAAAAATATACAGCAATCGAAAGAAAATTGTATATATGTAGTAGCATGGAATTTATAATTTTCCATTATTTTCTGTTTTTTGATTTGGCCCGTGATTAGATCTTTTATATAACCTTTACTTCATTTGAGTTTTTAAATCAATATATCGTATTAATAATGTATTATACTATCATCAACATTTCAGTCTATTGAGGTCTACAGCTGAACATAATTTTTTCAATGTAGGAGGAACAGGTTCAATCTCCACTCAGCTTGAGCTTCCTATTAAGAAAAACATTTTACTTTTAGTAGGTCTCTATTGATGGAACGTCTAGGTAGGCACCAACGGAGCTCCAATTTCTGCCGCCAAATAGTAATATACAAATATTACTGTGTTCTGATGTGAAGGATGCTGTATTCTTAATTCCTTATGTGTCAATGCAGTCTTAACAAGCGCCGCGTTGTAGACGGCAAGTGTATCACCCTCAGGTGAACGCCTTGGTCGTCACGCTGCTTCAATGAGTAATTAAAAAAAATCGTCAGGAAACTGTCATGAAATAAAATATAGATGCCGAAGATATGTGACATCCGCTAAATCCTACTTGATCAGCGTGATTAATAAATGGCCATGATAGTCTTCTTATGAAAAAAGACCTTAAGTATCGGCGTGACGTGACCGTTGTGTGTATCATTATGATTTTATAAATCATGTACTAAAATATATCTATATGTCTATGAAATAGCAACGTATTGGACTGTTTTATTGATCGCACTAGAATACTAACCCACATAATACTTTGACATTTTAAAATCACGCGACAAGAGTTACGGTATATTCTTGTTACTTTTTATATTTTTAACCGCGACAAAGTTGTATGACTTCGTTTTATTTACCATTAAGCCAAAAGACGAGCGGAACTAGCGTAAACGTACCTTACGTAAACTAGAATTACATTTACTTAGATACCTAACTTTAGTTAACCTTATAGGCGAACGACAAGCAGTGGCGTTAAGTAAAGTCTTTACATAGCATTCCCTCGGTATCTTTATTACTCAAAGTAATTTAAATTAATCATAGCAAAAACATGAGGTACCTCAAAGTTAAGTAGCAAAGTCTTTTTTTATAATACTATATAAATGTTTTATTATTAGGTTAATCAGAATTTCAAATAGAATTATTTCTATTTTAATTTTGATTTATATGTATGCGTGACTTTCGCCATTACGCGAAAGTGATTTGATTACCTATTCCATTCAAATGTCGTCTGTAGCTTGAAAGTGTTTAAGTGGAAATTACAAGCAATGTGTATGTGATAGTATCACGATTGTTAAACATAATACCATACAAGATATTTATTAGCTGCTGATACCATCCAAACATCTTGCGTATATTTCTCATATCTCTACAGAACTGTAATTGAATGTTTAATGCATACCGTCATCATGAATTGATGTTCTATCAAACAAACGATTACCTTTCGTAGTCTCTTTTATATCTAAAGAACTACTCTAAAACTACATAGTGATATAAATTCGCAAACAAATCTCCTCGAATTACAAAGACGTGTAAAGTTTCCCGGTACATATGTACAGGCTTATCGTTATTCATGTAAACTGTCGAGTGCTAATGCTCTATAAGCTCACAGTGTAAATTATACGACTTGAATGCACTTTCAGTTTGTCTTTACTTGAATAAAGGTATTTGTATATAATTATATAAATAATTTAATGTTGATGCTGTCTTTCAAAATAATAGTAAGAAAAAAGCGATTATCACTAGTTTGTTCAACATTCCTGTGTCCGATATAAACCTTTGAGAGACAGATTAAGTTACAGCAATTTTTGTTAAATCCCGCGTAAATTCTTGTAAGTATAAAATTTTCTTTACAATTAAGCCCCCTTAACTTAATACCTTAAATTTATAATATGTTGTAGTTACGATGAACTTTCCTTAGGAGACAATTTCGTACCGCAACGTTCCAGACGACATAAAATTGTGAAATTGCTTAAAAAGCAGACGACTTCTTATCATGCTTTTGAGCTACGTATTGGTTTTTTTTTCACTTTATTGCTATGTACAAAAACGTTTTGGCTAGTCTCATAATGGAATTAATTCTACTTTAAAAGATGAGATCATCTAAGTGAAGAGTTTAAAGTAGCGAGCGAAAAAGATTTTCAAAATTGCTTGAATTTAGCGAATGATAACATATGATAAGTAATCGTTATATAGTCTAGGTATTCATGGCTTTACATAACATGTTATTCTGGCCTAGAAACGGATAATAAGCCAGGATTGATTTACGAGAAAATTTTTTACTGCTTATTAATATTATAATTATATTCCGTGTCCGTCCTCCGTTATATAAGTATATTCCGTGATAATGACATGAAAAATATGATGAGTTATTATAAATTAAATATTCTTTAAGCCATATTTTTATAATACTAATTATTAATTAATTAATGACCAATTTGACTTTAGTGCAATCGATAATGTACAAAATTAGGAGATAGATAATTTAGCTTGATGTTCACGATAGTTACAAATACAAATAGCATGATCAGCCTATAAACGTCCACCGCTGGACAAAAGTGTCACCCAAAGATCTCCAGGTTAATCAGATTTTAACTGTAACCAGCGATTTCACGCTACTTTTGCCAGAAAATCCATACTACACGGAGGGTACACCCCTTGCGTCTACCAGTACGGCCACCATAAAATGTATGCATACAAAATAATTATTACCTAATTTCTTTTTTTAACTGTGTTTCTAGTAAGGAGATAAACCTTTTAGTCTCTATTACCCAATTGCATCAGCGTAAAAGAGACTGATGCGCTGACTTAAACTCCGTAACGCTTGCAACTATTAAACCGAAAGAGCTACATGGATACTCTTTCAGGGTAAAATGAAGTATAAGATAAGGAGACAAAAAATCCGTAATAAAAAGTCTATAACTCTTCCGGTTAAGGAGATATGATAGGTCAAAGTTAGCATTGGGGAAGAAGAGGAAAACGCAAAAAAAGAAATATTTCATTGAAAATCGAACTCAATACCTTAATGTTGAAAGCATGAAAATTAGCCGCTGGGCCATTCAGGATATTATAATCTTATAAAGTACAGAGAACCCGGATAATAAGATGATGCCTGCATCGTATTTCCGGTTTGACTTAGCAAGTTCTAACTGCTGTGCATTTCAATAGTTCAAAATGGCTTTAGTTTCATGTAAATTTTGAGTTTTGATGTAAGAAATGAACAAAGTGTAATTATCGTTTAAGTGTTTTCTCTACATAAATTTTTTTTTGGATTTTTATATATCATGAAATGACGAAAGGTTCAGAAAGTTCACCTGATAGTGATACGGCCCGCTTATAACGATGTGTCATTAGTCAGCTTTCGCTTGTCTCTTTGAAGCCGGAGGCGTTGTTTCGGTGGTCTAGTAAAATCACTAGATACAACGCCCTTAAACCGGAACAGTAATGTTTACACAGTACTGTTTGGCGGCTGAAATATAAGCTACTGTGATACCTACCTGGTTATATTTTAAAGAGTATTATAATTAACTATTAGTTATACCTCTTCTTACAGGTTAAAGCAATTAAAGTAAGAAAATATAGTTGAGTACAAATGGGGGTTTAAAAATACAATAAATTAAACAGGACCGAAATTAATTTTTGAGTATACAAAGTGTGGGTAGAATTAAAATGGCAGTGCATAAGGTGTTGTATTGTTGGAACTTGTATAATGAAGCAGAAATATTAAAATTTCCAAGGCGAAAAAACAGCCTCCGGCCGCAACGTCTCGCTCTTCCCAGCAGATCGAGATATTGTAAGAAAAATTCTCTTATATACACATCACACCATATTGTAGCACACCAATATTTAAATAGATATAATAAAATAATAACAACGTCTTATGTTTTGACTTAAAACCTGAACAACATTAAACCCTTAACGCATAGATTTTCAGAAAAAATCTGTACAGATTTTTTTATGTAATAAACTGATTAGAACGATGTCTTGTTAAAAAAACAAAGTTAATCAAATTATTTATTTTAATTATGGATATTGCAGAAAAGAGCCGAATATTGTAATTTTACATATACATCGACTTTTTAGTCTTCCTATTGGAAGTGCTATTTCAACAAACGAATATTTGTATCTGCAAAAATATTTATTTATACATTTATAACAAAAATAAAAAACCAGTATTTAGTAGAAAAAGACTAGATTTTAATTTTTTTATAAATAGGTATTATGTACATAATGTTATATAGTTTACAATCCAATGTAAATAATAAATGTCACTAAAACGATTCTTTTTCTTTGCTTTCACTTTGTAATTTTCAATTCTCGATTATATTTAAGTGTGAAAAATTAAAGCAGAATAAAATAATACCGCTAGAATTATTTCTAGTGCATACAATTTGGTCTGTTTAGTGTACTCGAATTAACTTAAGCTCATAAGTTAAGGATTTTTTCACTATACTACTATACAACGATGCGTTGTATCTCTGTTCACAAATAAATTATTTTTAAGTTAGTGAAAATGCTGGAGAGTTTACCTTTTTTTCATTAAATTTGTTTTTAAATCTTAAAACAGAAGAAGAAAATTATGTCATAGATATTCTAAGTAACGAGGGTTGGTGACCTAGAAGCATTTCTTAGCGAGCTTATTTAAGGCAGGAAGTGGCGACGTGATGCAACGGCGGAAAGCGGACGCAGAGTAAATAATCGCTTTTGTCTTCTATTTACTCATTTTACAATTTCAATTCATTATTATTTCTTTCGTTCTATATATTTATAATAAAGATTTTTGATCACATTTTATGTTGACTGAAATATTAGTGTCAAAATAATAAAAAAATTACTTTAGGTTTAATATATTTTAAAGGTGGTTACGTAAAAGGCTTTTTTAATAATCACTATAAAGATTAATATAATGAAGTGACAATATTTCGATGATGCTCGCCCAAAAGCTCAGTGACACAGAAACCGGAAACTGTGTCTCATGCGACGTCCGCAGGCTCCGGGGCACGTAGGCCACCGCCCCTTGACACCGCACCCTTACCTCTAGAGCACTCCTCCCCTCACAAGAGCCAACACTCTCCAACCAGTCTACTACTAAACATTCACGGAATTTGCTTTGTTCGTGCGACAATATCTGTAACGATGAAGAAAACATGTTTGAGAGAGATAAAAAAAACGAGTTCTTTGACTCGAATAAAAGGAGACGGAAGTAGGTTAGTGTACTCAATGTGCGTCAGCGACGTGCATCTTCATATGTGATGTATACTTCGTTTGTATTAAACTATCATATTATACACGGCGGTTTTTAGTTCGATTTCTAGACCACATATGGTAAGAACGTACGATTAGCTCATGTTTTGGTACTCCGCCGCTATAACAGTATTTGATGTGTTCTGGCTGTAATAGACGAGTATGAAATCCAAAGTATTCTTACTGAATATGTTGTATCATTTTTGATATAATAATATCGCTTAACATCACGTAAAATTAAAGGCAAATGTTAGCCACCGCTTATAAAAAAATAGAACTTCATGCGTTTTCAGTTGGCAAGATCGCTCTTAATAAATTTCTTCTAGCCACTTCTATATATATGAATCTAATTGCTAATACTGGTCATGCTTACCACGGTTGGCATGCGGGTCGACGAACACGATACTCTAATAACGACCTTCATCGTCTCCCACGGAAGGAAATATGATTATATCATTATACCCACACATTAACTGTTTACCAACAAAATCTATGTTCTTTTTTGATCAAAATCGCTGCCAAAGAATCAGTTGCCAGAATCGAAAACTCCTTTAGTTTCTTCCATTTTGACCGTGTCTCTATGTTGGTTTACATTTGTTAGGTTATTGTATATTTTTATGTGTTTCAAAGTGTTTCATGGACATGTTGGAACTATCTCAATACTGCAGTGCACCAGAAGCAAGGTCGAAGCGACCTCCATGTAAAACTGAACAAATATTAACAGTGAAAGAGTTATGGTATAGGCCGTTCAATGCAGCACTATGTTATTGGTGAAACTCTGCATAATTATTGTGAACAAATTTTCGTTTTTACAAATTTGTGTATATCAAAGCAGTTCTAATTAAAGCTATAATTTTATTTTTAACCTCGTAGCCTAGTTACGAATAAACTAGTAAAGTTACATAAAGTGAACAAACCTTGGATTCGTAATGTCGCCTACTTGACGATGCAAGCACTTAAAATAATTATATCAAGTTTTCAGATTAATTGATGGTATAATCGTGGCATTGGTGTTTAAATATAATAAATAATTAATTAAAAGTAATCCTATTATATCATATTTATGTACAAAAAAAATTATCTCATTAAAAGAAGTGTCCATAAAAATACTTAAACAAGCCAAGGATCTCAACCTCTCAACAAAGTGAAGGAAATCCTTTGTAGATTTGGATCTCTTGTTAAGTTAAGTAGCTTAAAGTTTGTTGTTAACTCAGCGTTTTGTTTACGGGATCTAACTGCACTGGCTTTATGCGGAACATCGTTAATCAAAACTCTAAATCTTTTAACTAAGTCGTGATAAACGATGCTGTCTGGTTTTTAATAGGATATTTGTCTTCATAACACTGTGATACGGTAAGTAACTCATAAATGGTTATTTATCTTTACAGATAATGTTAATGCTGATAAGTCTATTCCAAACTTTTACAGCCTCATCGTACTTGCGGATCCACGACCTGAATATAAAAAAAAAATACACGAACATAGATATATAATAAGAAGAGTAAAGAAGTGTGTAGTTATAAAAGTGCAGAAAGAAACAAGTTTTAATACGAGTATGTTGAATATAAGAAAAATGTAAGTGTAAGAATGGGTCGAAAAAGAACCTGTTTTAAGTACGTACGTTACATATTTTAGTAATATGAGAATTACGTGTCTATAATATACGAAACTTACAGGAATACGAGAGTTCTATAAAAGTTGCTCTTTACTTAATTGTACTTTATAGCGGAGGCTAAATATGAATTTGTAAATTCCACTGCACTGCACAAGTCGTTTGGGGGCAAAGTTGAAAGGAAAACGGGTCATACCGCCATCAGATTAAATGTTTCAGCTAATTCATTAAATATTATTAAAAAAAATTTCGTTATTAATATCTTTTTTGGAGAAATGTTAAAAAGTTAAAAATGTTTGAATAAAGAGTTAAATTTTCGGGCTTTCGTTCTTTCTAATGATTCTAAAAATATTACAGAGAATAGTGTAATTGTGGCTATCAGAACAATTTTTATGATATTTTTTATGGTGATAAATTAGATTTTTTATACGGAACTTTTAGACGCTATTTAAGAATATCAAATAAATGGTGTTTTAACTAAATGTTATAAAAGTCTGTGTTTTCTCAATGTGGGGCGGTTTTGGAGCCTTAGTTTCCGATATTCGAAACTTACTACGCACGAATTTTATTGTTTACTACAGGGATTTATAACTAGAACTCGAAAGACCATTCTGTATATAAGTCAAAACAAATTCGAGTTATTGTAAATAGTAATTTAAATATATAAATTTTTTTTTGTTTTTGATTCATAACTATAAAGTGTAAGGAAAGATTAAATAGAAAAATGAATCGGATAAGTTCCTTTTTTATTAAAAATTTGTCAATGAATTATTATATTATTAAAACAAATTGTTTAAAAATTAACATCAGTACTAATTAATACATAATTTATTATTACAAAAGTCTTTTTAGAGTGAAACAATTATTAACAAAACCACCAACCCGCATACCAAGCGCGGTAAGTACCGCAAATATTCCATTTCAGGCACGCCTATGTTTAGCAGTGGACGTCTGTAGGCTCAAATGAAATGAATAAATTTGTGGAAATTGTCCGGAGCAAAATCCCAACCAAAAATCCACCTGGATCCGGCAAATTTTCAAAATGTTTTTGTATTTATATTAAAATGAAACACTTTTATATTTTAAAAAGCAAAAATGTGTTAATCTGATTTGAAACTTTAAAGCTTAACAGAAATTTACTCGTTTCATACGATGTATCATTATTAATTTGTCCTTAATTTCTCATAGTCCAGGTCTCGGTGGATTTTACCTTCGTAAATTTGGAATTCTTCCCCATTTAAGGGTAACAGAGAAAGACAACAACAATATTTATAATTTATCATTCAACACGGGTTCCATGTTTAAGCTAAATAAAACTAACTCCGTCGTTTATTACCTGCAAACAACTTTTCATGAAGTTATTAGAGTTAGTTACCTTCATAAATATGATAAACTCTGTACTGTGCTCGTAGTCTATCACAGGCCTTCTTATCCCAGTAATATCACTAGTTACTATTAGGAGACATAAAAAGACCTAAACCAATAATAATTAATGTAATCATATGTTTAAGCTTCTTCGTAAAGACTATTAGAGATAATTCGATATAGCATAAGAAATATATCTGGGCGACATTCCATATGAAACGTTAAGATCGTAGGATCTATATTTCGTTTTTTTAATAACCCTCGGCTTCACAAGTTAAAGTTTTTTTAAATTAAAGTTATAAAGTGAGGTAAGCGTTAAATCTTTTCACAAGTGTAGTATTTTTCCGAATAAACCGAAGCTAATATCTACGAGTGTACTCTTTCGCGCTCTGTTTACTCGCTTATTTGATTATTGGGCCTAATAAAATATTTGTTCAACTGTGAAGGAAATTTCGCGAAAAGTATTCGTATAATATCAAACTTATTTGCGAAAAAACATTAAAGCGTATAATTTGCCTAGATTTGTTAAACTTGGGTTATTACGCTGTAATGTTTTTTTTTTGTATAAAAGAGGAAACATGTAATTACAACATCGTAAGAGTTAAATATCATTGTTAAATAATTAGATCAAAGGACTACAAAATAACTAATTATTTAACTGAGAAACGATTATTTTTTCTTTGAATACAAAATTTATTTTCACTTATTATTTCACAGAATATAACAACGCAAACAATCCTTTTCTACTAATATTAGATATGTTTGTTTAAAAAATAAATGAAACGGACACTGCATAGGATGGCAATACTTTATAAAAGTGGCGACACTCTTTTACTACAGTGTTACTTTTAAATCGCCAGTCCGTTCTTTACCAACTGTCAAGGCGAGCAGAAATAGTTAATATTTAAGTATATGGCATAAATACATCCAGTACCAGATGTGAGTAATTAACCTTGTCCTCTGTTGTTATTATAACAGATTAATTATCAACTATACAATAATGAGTTACATGGTAAATTTTCTAAACCTTCATTCTTTTTCACGAAGCTCCTTTAATCATTGGATACGTATCAATTTTTGTCTGAATAATGAGTATAATTTTTAAATTCAAGTAACGAATCAAAATGATGAGCTTGTGGGGAATTATAACAACCAAAATATGGATGAGATGCAATATTCTTTTGTAAAAAGACAACTTTGGAATCAGGTCATGCAATTACTGTTTACTCTATTACTGCTCAATATAAAATTCTCAGAATATTTCATCTATTAGCTAGTATCAGAAGATACATTTTGTGCACATTTTTTTTATTTCGCGACCTACAAACAGAATGTTTAGCTAATGGTAAGTTATATGTTATCCCAGATGTTGCAGTTGTACCTTCCTGACGGTGTCTGGTAACGAAGATCTATCACAAGAAATAATGATTGATTTGTTTTACATATTACTACAAAAGGCATGTTCTTATTTTATTTTAGTTGGATAAAATTTTACACAATCTGATAAATATTTTCGCATGACTTTTTATTCGAAATGATGTTTTAATTAGCAAATTGTTTAACATCACTACAATTTGTATGCGACATCAAATTAATTAATACTACTTCAACATTCAATTGCCTATCAAGTTGAGTGATTGTATAGTTTAGTTTAGATATCAGCAATTTGGTATTGCCAATAAGATCTTATTTATTACATTCCGTCCAATCGCTCCATTCGTCAGATATAATGCCGTCATCAACATAAACCTAACGGAACATCAGTTCTGATGTGTTTGCATTTGACACAGTTGTAATAATACACGTTACGCTGTTGTTGTTGATGTTGGATCGTTGCCGGCAATGTATTGTTTTCATTGTGCTGAAATTTATGTTAACTAACAGTCACACGTTGTAAAGTTTACTAGCTACCACCGTCATTTTGTAAATCTGCCGCCATAATATAAGATCTTATGTATTCCGCGCAGATTTCACGGTATTATTTTCACTTTACATCATATAAAGTTAAAGTCAATTGTTAGCTCGTTGTAAATAAAAAAAGTATGTAAAGACCGGAGGAAATCGCAAATGGCCTTTATTCATTTAAATTATGAAACATCATTACTAAATAAGGCCGGTGGTATTCCGTTATACCAAGTTCCTGAAACAATAGCATGTTATAATCCCATAAAATATAAGTGCTACATCAAACGGCTGCTCGTCGCCACTAATACGAAGCGGTATACTTAGACCGCAAGGTCGTTTGTAGAGAACCTTCATTGAACCCGAAACAGCAGCAAAAATTTCAAGAATCCTTATTCAGCTAAGAATCTAATAGATTTAATGCATGTATGAAAATCAGTGCGCTTTCTCTGGATGAACAGTTTAAAGTGAAATAAATGCATAGATGCTGTTTTAGTTCACTTTAGAAGATGTATGTTTTATACACGTACCTCAGAGAGGCAAGGATTCGATTCCAACTAAGCTTTAATCTTCAGTAAGACATGATGACAGCGAATATGGTAAAAAGCCTGAGGCTCAACTGTCTTGAACAATAGTGTGCAAACGCTACAGTGTTCTAGTTTGTAGGGCGCTGTATGCTAGTGAAATTACTAAGGTTAACGATTGTTAACACTTTACGACTACGACTTACGAACGCAATGTGGTGCTGTGTATTCCATCTTAACCAGCGCCACATTGTTATGGGACAGCGAATCACTTACCATGAGGTGACCGTCTTACTGGTTTCGACGAATAAAAAAAACACTTTCCCTAATAAGAGAAGAACCTGAGTCCCAGCAGTAAGAACATTGAATGGTTTATTTATCATCATCAACAGCCTGCGGCAGTCACACGCTGGACATAGGCGTCTTTCAAGGAAGAGTTTTTTAATTTTATGTTATATAATATTAAACGGACAATAACAGTTTTTATATAACATAAAATTATTTATCTTTTTAGGATAAAAAAATGTTTTGTCTCCGAAATTTATACCCCGGGCTTACTTCCGACTCGTGCTCCTTAAATCAAGGTAAATAATACATTCAAGATAATAATATATCATCCCTATGCATTTGAATAGTTATTCTATTTGTCTTCGTACTGTCTTTTTTGTGTTGGAATAATCTTTAATTTTCTACGGATTTAGGTAAAATACAGGTTTTACTGTTATACTTTATAATGGCTTTAAAATAAATTAACTTTAATATTAACTTTGCAAAACTAAGAATAAAAATATTTCTGCTATTAATTAATGACAAAAGTTGTGTACGGAACATGTGGTTTATTTATTAATTGTTTTAAATTCGTTCACGTTGAATATTTGTAACAAGTTATTATAAACGATAAATCACGGTTCGTTATATTGTTGAATCTGTCGTCCAAATCGATTGTTTGTCATGATATTACGAAATCGGGCCTCAGTGGTAACAATTGTTTATTTATCACACAAATATCTTTTGAAATCTATTGAAATTACTTTTATAAATTAAAATATTTTCATGGTATTTTGAAATAATTTCTTTAATTTAGGTAAGCTATTTAGAATATGAGAATAATTTCTTTTAGTTCTATTCCTCAAAATACTATTTTAAGTGACCGAAAAACAAATCTTTCGATTTTATAATACATTTTGTAACTTCTAAACTTTTATTAGGTAAACAATTCTTCCAGATTAAACTTGAATAATTTTATTATCAATTAATTTAGTGTTAGTAATTTTAGAATAAGTAACTCCATACCTTGTTAAAAAAATTGATCAGATGAGTAATAAAATATCATTGTATTGATATAGAATTTATGAATAATTACCGACCTCTACCATCGATTGATGCAGAGATCTTTATAGGTGGCCTGTTTCCAAAAGGAGACTTTTATCGAATCATGATGAGGAATTTATATTCGCAACTAATAGTTTGTGTCTGTTACCGATAACTGCTTATTTTTGCAAGACTAAGCAGTAAGCAATACTGTTTTACCAGTATTGTAATTGGTAGTCAACATTTTGCTGACGATAGGAGCACGGCTCGGGGGTGTTGATACAACAAACATGAAGTAATATTAATAACTGGTTATTGAGGATATTAAATAATTCATAACGGACAGCACGTACCTGTCTATAGTCAGTGTTAACATGTTGTGTTGTAATGTATTGTTCTCTGTTGTTCTAGAGGAATAATAAATCATGTTTAGGCAGTCTTTAACCGTATCAATAGTTAACGAGATATTCAAATCGATAAGTTGAAATTTTAGTCTGAACTCTGTATTTAGACTTTTAAAAACTTTAGGTAGGTTGTTTATGTTCCCTTAAACATCAATGTTATGTAAAAGTTAACTGATGTATCTATATATATAAGTAGTTATTTATGAAAATGTAAATATACAGCTTATACAACTTTTTAATATGAATTGTCTAAGAAATTTAAATAATTTAAATAAAAAATCTAGACAAATTACTTGTAATAAATATAAACCTTTAGCAAAGTGAAAAGTTTCAGAGAAATAACTTAAAGGTCGTTGAAAAGAAAGTCTATTTTATAGATCTCGGTGTAATGTGCTTAGTGTTATTACAAGCACCTGCTGACAACCCTCTTTAAGCATTCATATACTTGAGCCTAATTCGTCGCCGAGACTCTGACATTTTCAACAGTGGGTCAAGTACGGACGGGTCTAATTTTATCTCTGCGTAGGACGTCAGCCTCTTTTATTGTTGCGGTAAGGCTTTGCAGGTTCCTATTTTTTTTATTATTAAATTAATAAGAATATATTACTTTTTTCTTTTAACAATAAATAAATAGTATCGACAGAATCACAAAAGCAAGTGCTACTAATGAAAATGTTGGGTGGTTAAAATTAAAAAGGTACCAATCTCGACTGGACTATAATAGAAAATGAAAAAAAGACTTTGTCGAAAGGCAAAATACCTTCAAAAAAGAAAAATAACTATTAATACCCATAATGAGGTTATATTGAATTATATAATACTTTACACATGTTTATAAATTGATACACATAACTTCCGAATAAGATTCCGAAAAATGTCATTCATTATTAAAGGCAATTAAAGGTGTGCTGAACATTAAAACATTCATAAAGATGTGTCACAAATACATTAAATTTAATAGAACTTTTATTAAAACTATCAATATCAAAAATATTTATTATAATATCCTAAAACTAATTACAATGGATGGATTTAATCCATAAATGATTATACTTTTGGGATAGTTTCAATGTTAAAAACAAATTGTATATAAGAAATTCAATTATTGATAACTATTCGAAATAATTTATAATCATGTTAATTTGAGCGGAGTTGAACATTTACATTAGTTCTACCACAAAGGACATAGCTAAACTGACCAAGCGTAATGTAAACAGTAATACTGCTACTAACATAGTTAAAAATAATTTTCTACGAACTTGTAAAAAGAGCGAGGAAACTAATTAAGAATATAAAAAACGGAGTTAACACCAAAGAAATGTATTAACTATTTCACTCGGCACTCCGAAGTGAAGTGAAATTCAATCTGGAACTTTCGTATCGGACGATAAATTGGATTTATGTGTTAGAGCTATCCCGTTGTCTTATAGTTATTATGCCCATTACATCGTTTTTTACTATTATATCTGTGTGGATATTTACTGTAGTTATAATATACGCTTTACATATTAAGTAATAGAAAGGAATTGAAGACATGTTCTTAACGAAAGTTTTTGAAAAAAGCTCATAGTTTTGAGAAGTGTGGAGAAGGCTAAATTTAGTGTAATTATGTGTTGGAATTAGGATGAAGAAATATGTAAAACAACAAAACAAGAAAGAAAGCTGAAGGATGAGGACATGGTAAAGATTCCAAAAAATCGGAGGATGCATCGGTATTTTACCGATGGCGATGGAAATGGGTTGGGAAAGATGTTTCGCAACAGACGACAATTAACACAAACGTTGATAATGAATGATAAATAGAATTATCCGTAATTACCCATCGCCGGTATTTGTATCATATAATAACATCTTGTTAATGGAAAGCAAATACATAAGAACCATAACAATGTGGGACAAATCATCACATCTGCATAATCCAACACATCTCTTGACGCAAGACTTTAATGATTCGTCGTCGTTTTCCGGAATCCTTTATTGGGTTTGACAACCCTTATTTTATGATTTCTCTGTACTTGCTATATTATATTTTTAAAACAAAGTCACCTTTTTCAATTTTGTCAAATTGATGCAAAGTTTCTTATTGAAAATATCTGTGAATAATGTTCTGTGGTAAAAGCCATCTTTGAAGTGGTATCGTTATAAGAGACCGCCTCCGGCGACACGGTCGAGATTCAGATCCGTCGGTAGCCAACTTGAGACAGGCGTTTCAAAGCTTTTGTTACTCATAAGAGGCGTATGTACTAAAGCTTTTATACTTTTTATTCACAATTTTTTAAAATCATATATTATACATTTACCTTTGCATAATCCAGTTATTTGCTATAACAAACAAAAATAGGTTCAAACCTGAATATTTGTGCAGCTACTTTACTAATACGAAATTTAGTAGTAAATCAAAAAAGAAGTTTTTCAAAAAAGCTATGACTTTTATTTCTGTTATATAACATAAAGTCATCATTATTATTGATCAGTATCATAAACAGAAATGTAATTTCTACTTTGAATAATATTTTGGCCTCATTTTCCATTAAAAGTATTTTTTTGTGGGTAATAATAGTCGTTTATTTAAAAGGTATACTATAACGTGTATGTCGATAAAGCATTTAATATGCTCTTCAGGATCAGAAGTAACAGTAACGTAATATTCATACACGGGCTTTAGCTCTGATTTCGTAATACGCTTTGCTAGATTTCAGGCATGAGCTGACAATCTAATACCACGACTTAGCTAACAATCTAATTTGCTCCATTGAATGTGTTATAACATTACAGTTACTTACTTATTATCTATGTATATAATAAGTTTAATGTATATAACATTTTAACATTTTAAGATTCAGGCCTTTAAATAGTGATAGCTCAGTCTTAAATGCGGTGGGACACTACGCTATATGGTTCGGAGATGGTAGATTCGTTTTGCGCTGAGACTGATGTAATCCAAGTGCTTTGTAGAATATATATCGGCCAACCTGCATTTTGCTAATATAAAGGATGAACACTTTGACACTTTCTTTGTGAGATAAGGCCATGAATACCAGATGTGGGAATACGATTATACGATAATACGAAATTTCTCAGAAAACTAGGGGTTGGCAAACAACAGAACTCTCCAACAGATAGTACTGACTTAAATGGTCTCAATC